>MCJB01036506.1:192511-215243 GCA_002018475.1 Nicotiana obtusifolia
AACAAAATGCGAGGAAGATCACAAAATCTGCGATCGCATTTGCGTTCTGCAAGTCGCATTTATACCGCAGACAGCCACAGAGAAATTGGCCCACATCTAAGTTGAAAATGCGACAAGGGGTTAGTCATTCTGCGGTTCGCATTTCAATTATGCGAACCGCATTGCCATTGCAGATAGGTCCAGAGAATTTGGCTCATGATGTGACCAAGAATGCGATCATTCTGCGGGTCACATTTCATTATGCGGTACACATTTTTGTTGCTAACCCATCAGGTACGTGTTTCCTTCAATGACTCAAATTTGCTATTTTTCCCTTTAGCCCAACCGTATAAAAAAAGGAAAAATAAAAATAAAAACCTAAGTTTATCACTATCAAACAAAAAGTTCCGCCGCCGAAGTTCAGAGCAAAAGATTCCGGCTTTCTCTCATCGGAATATACCAACTCCGGCGAAGTAGTTCACCTACTTTTCATCTAATCATCTACCTACAGGTATGCAAACTCCCTCTTAGATGCCAAGTTATAATTTTTAAACCCTAGTTTTGTTGGTTTCATGTTAAAGGTCAAATCTTTTTGTGAAGATGGCGAGTTGTAGATTTAATTTATCAATGGGGTCAGTTTAACAAAGTTGTACATGCTTATTATTGGGGATGTCAGGAACTTTGCGATCCACATATGCAAGATGTGGATCGCTTATCAGTCGCATCTCACAAACCCTAGCTGCTGAACAAGATGAGTTCCGCGATAGATCTGCGATCGCAGAGTGGGTCTGCTAACTACAGACCCATTGCATACACCCCTAGAACTTTAGGCAAAACAAGAGAGGGTGATTTGGTGAGTCTGCAATCGCATACCTAGTCTACGAACCGCAGATTCATCGCATACCCACTCAGCAACTTTCTTTCACTAAGGGATGCCAAATGCGATGGTTCTACAATCGCAGATCCTATTCTGCGACCGCAGACCACACCACATCTTTACATATCATTGTTTATCTTTCTTGTTTGGGTGTTTATCGCACTTTGATACTGCCACTCACATATACTATGTATGCAAATATGGACAAGAAGAATGCAAGAGGAAAAAGGCCTTCGACCACTCGACTAGCTGAACAAGCCAAGAGGGCTAAGAGAGATACAATCAGACAGAGTACCTCCCAGTCTGAAGAGGAGGACTGTCTCCGGGAAGTAGACTTAGAAGCAGAAGCGCGAAGGAAAAAGGGTGATGACCTTCAGCTTCGGTTTGAAGTTGAAGGTTCAAGAACTCTATTCCGGGAAGCACTTTCAAAGAGGAAAATTTTGCCGGAAAAGAAGCTGAGCTTGAACGGACTCTCAGAACACTATCCACATATCCTGCAGATCATAAAAAGAAGAAACTGGGAGTACTTCACAACTGACCAAAAGGAATACAATGAAATAATGGTCCGGGAGTTTTATGCGTCGTATGGGGCGTCAAGAACTCCCTACCACAGGCGCAACAGATTATTCACCGACATTGTCCAGGTGAGGGGGAAGGCTGTCTTCTGTGACAGCATCCACATCAACGAGCTATTCTTCCCAAACTAGGTAGCGGACACAGCGGAATATGATGCACGGTTCTCCAACAGGGAGCACGAAAGGGGATGGATAGCAACCACAATTGCTAAAGGGGTCCCAGCCTGGATAAACCCTGGAAGAAAAATTTATAAGGAAGATCTCACAAGGGAGCCAGATATTGGCTCAGTTTCATCACTTCCCACATCGTACCCTCAAGGAACGAAACGGAAATTAGCATTGAGAAGGCCCTTCTCATTGCTTGCATTATGAAGGGGGTCGCAATAGATGTGGGAAGCCTAATATTCCAGGAGATCGGGATCAGGGCGATTCAACAGGCTACATCACTTCCCTTCCCGAGTCTGATAACTACATTGTGCCAAGAGGTTGATGTCCCATTCCTGCCTCACCAAGACAGACTGGGGAAGTCTACGAAGGATATTGACATCACTCGTATTAGTGACACATCGGCCCCTGAGGCCACAACAATAGAAGAAATTGATGCTCAGAACCTCTTAGCTCCCCAAGACCCTGCATCTTCAGCTGCTGCAGCAGTACCAGCATCCTCAGCTCCTTCAGGCCTACCAGCAGCCCACATGCCGGCACTTTCAAGAATGGGTCTAGTTGTGCAACACACCAGCTCCAAATTAGATCAACTCTTGAAAGAATTGCCTACCCTGATTAAACAAGCTGTGACTCCACTGTTGCAATAACAAAATGAATTCGGAGAGAGGTTGTCCAAGCTTGAATCAAAGGTTAACAGTATACCCCAGTTAGAGGAGGAGGTAAAGCAACTGAAGACCGACCTTCAGAAAATGCAAAATCCAGAGTTCGATATTTCTTCACTCCTCCCCAACGCGGGTAGACCAAGTGCTGGCCAGACTGGTTTGGGCCTTGACTTTTCGACAGTGCTGACAGACATACCCCTGCCAACTGCAAAAGTGTCGCAGTCTTCTACTGATCCAGTTCACATTGCCTCCACTGATGACGAACCATCAGATGCAGCATCATCAGATTATAACTTGGAAGATTCCGAGGAGGCCAATGAAGAACTTGAGGAGAGTGAAATTCTGGTCGCAAAGGATAAAGGTAAAGGAATTGAACTCCCAACAGCAGAAGATGAACAGGAGCAGGCAGATATTAAAGCTGCCTTTGAGCGCTCGTTGATTGACAAGGCCGCAAGGAGATTTCCTTCGGCAGGTGATGGCAGTAGCAGCTCCGCAGCTCCCCCACCAGCTTCCAACCGCACTCCTTCTTCTCCACCAGCACCGGCAGCACAATAGGCTACTCTCTTCGCGCAACTGCGCAACCAGGGAGCCCCTTTGTTCTTTACTTTGTATTTTTATTGCATTGGGGAATGTTCTCAAGTTGGGGGTGGTAGCCTTGTTTTTCATTTGGTCTGTATAATATTAACTGAATTGTGAATTTGTGAGAGTCGATATATTGATAGTGATGATTTTTGGGGTTGTGTATATATGTTGTTGTAAATGTTAAAATTAATTAGTTAGCAATAAAGTAGAAAATAGTTAGTAATTAATTAGTTAGCAATAAAGTAGCAATAAAAATCAAAATCCCCTTGTTTTTTCTTTTGTCGGGTTCTTTTTCAAGGGCGTAATAGTAGAACCAGGCTGTTAAATATAAAGTACATTGACCGGGATGGTATGTAGATGAACAAATAAGTATGAAACCATAAGTGAATAATAGAACCCAAGAACTAAATCAATCTAGTGAAGTTGAGGCTCGCTCAGTAACTCTAGGGCTACTTAGAATTGTGATTTTAGACACAAGGAAAGCCCCGAGTCACTAAGTGCGCACCCCAAAGTTGTGAAATATATTAGCCAAACAGTGATGTGCCAGTGTGTGTGAGCGTTGTTGTATAAGTCTTGTGTTCATTGCTGCTATCTAGAACTTGCCCAGCTGGTTCTTTGTTGCCTATAATATGTATGCTGAGTTAGAGAAGTGATCTTAGGCTTTCTTTGGATAGTAATAAAACCTTTCTAGCCTCTCTTTCAGCCAACCTGTGCATTAAAATTATCACTAGTATCCCATTTTGAGCCGTATAGCCTTTTTGTTGGCCTCCGCATTATAACCTGAATCCATTCATTAAAATGACGCCTTTTCTACCCATTCCTCCTTGAGCATTGAGAGTGTTGATAAAAGATTAAGTTGGGGGTGGGATATCAATAATGAAAAGGGGTAAAATCATGAGACTCCATACCTCAAAAGCTCTTGTAAATCTTTGAAGCTTCGAAAAAAAAAAAGAGAAGTGTATGAATAAATAGATACCACAAGTATGAAATCAAAAGAAAGAAAGAAATAGTTCATGAAAGTGGTATACAGAAGCTTGAAATTAAAATAAAGGGGTATGTGAGTAGGGTTTAATGTGGAAGTGTAAATCCAATGAAGGCAAAGGAACAAAAGGTTGGAAGGAAAATGAGAGCAATAAGTGTTCAAGGAGGAAGTAGCCACTATTGTCGAAATTTATATCCTACCCTTCCTTAAGCCAACATTACAAGCCTATAAAGTCCTTATGTGATCTTTAACTGACGCGTTCCTATGAATAGGTGATGAATTAAAATAAGGGAAAGCCTATGGTATGGCAGGTGATGACACTTGAACTTCTATTCAGAGAGAGTGATTTTAGTCTTGTTGTCCCTTGATTTATTTTATGACAAATACTGTGTAAATGGGACTTTCTTTCTGGTGAGGGCACATACACTGCTAGGTTAATAGCCAGTTGAGCTTGGAGTCATAGCATAAGTTGATTCAGCTGGAAGTAGCATTTAGTTACTTTGCTGAGGCTCAAAAGCTCACTGATTTATTGGTTGTCCTTTGAAGTAGGTACAGCAAAAGATGGTTATACTTACGATGTGATTCACAAAAAATATCCTTGGTCAATGTTACGTTATATTTGATAGGTAGAACATCAGTTAGGTTAGCTTTGTGTTAATTGCTTGAGGACAAGCAAAGGCTTAAGTTGGGGGTGCTGATGTGCCGGGGAATTTCGGCACATATTGATACTATTCGATTAGAAATTGCTTGTTCTACTTGATAATTATCATGTTATTTACTTAGTTTTCATTTAGTTTCAGTACATGGATGCAAGAAACCTAAAAGCGCGAAAAGAAGGCCAAAAGTTGTGCCAAGGCAAGAAAAGAGGCCAACAATACAACAGGAGTAATTCTGCGACCGCATAGTGGATATGCGAGTCGCAGAATTGGAATGTTGATCGCAGAGTCAGGCAGAAACTCAAGCCGAAGTTAGCAGAAGAAAGTTGTCGACAATGCGATCACAGAATAAAAATGCGCATCGCATTATCGCCGCAGATACAGACAAAGTCTTAGGTGAAAAATCGAAGGGAATAGCAATCACATTCTGCGATCGCAGAATCACTCTGCGGTTCGCATTCTGAAATGCGATAGGAAGGACAAGTACTGGGGCAGTCTGCGATACACGATGCCATTTCTGCGGACCGCATTCCTGATATGCGACAGGAATGCGATCGCAGAAGACAAAGTCGGCCCAGCTGCTATTTCAATTCACCTCGGTTTTTAGGCCTCTATAAATAGCCTTTCTAGGGTTATGTGTAGGGGACTTGTCAGATTTTAGAGGAAAAACTTAGTGCTTTTGGTTAATTGCAACTTGGGAGAGAATTGGGTGATCAAAACGTGGGAATCTTTATTTTTGTAAGATGAATTCAATTTCTGTTATTCGTTCTTTAGTTCTAAATATGTGTAGCTAGATTTCAATACTAAGGTTGTGAACCCTAGATGGGTAGAATGTTATTGAACAATTGATTTTGATTCCAATTTCGTAAGAAGCTTGATGTTTATTTATTTCTCTTTCTTAATTGAATCGTTAGTGGTTGCAAACATTAACGGGTGCCAATTTACACTATTGAATCTTGGAAAAGGGAGATAGAGTTTGGTAGAAATAAGTAACGACGATTCAAGGCTTTAACCCTTGTCTAATAAAATCACTTAGGAATAAGACGATTTTAAGTTGGCAAATAATTGGGTATTTGTTATTTTGACTTTAATGTATTCGGAAGAATCATAAAAGGATACGTTGTCTAGATATTGGAAAATATTGGATAGCACACTATTAAGACCCAATTGCATATCAAGAGCGGGAATTAAAATCAATATCAATACATTCTACTACATTATGGGGAGCATAACCTTAGTATCTCGACTTCATAAATTTATTCAGTTATTCTTTTCAATCAGCAATTATTAGTTTAATCATCTTTACTTAGTCAACTTCAATATATTCTATTTTGTTACTTGATCGAATTAAGACTAAGCGAAATACTACGTTAATTGGATATTCGTTTCACGCCTATTCCCTGTGGGATTCGACCCCAACCTAGTTGGGTTACTATATTTGACATCGATCGCTTACATTATTCTTAAGGTGTAATTTGAGCGGATCACTTACCTCCAGTGATTATATGGGAACTGTGGAAGAGAAGGAACATCTACAAATATGGAGATACAGTCACTGTCAATAGAGTAATCTATCAGATCACTTCTACTCTATAGCTACTCATCAAAGTCAAGAAGCCAGTTATTCAAAACATCCCTCAGAAATGGCCAAATATAATTGATATTATGGAGCAGTATACTCCCACTTTGAAATACACAAAGGTGATATGGGAATTCCCTAATCAAGGGTGGATTAAAGTAAACACAGATGGCACTTCCAGGGGTAATCCCAGTAGAATTTCAATTGGTTTTGTATTGAGAAATAAAGAGGGAGATGTAATATATGCATACAGCAAAGAGATCCAAGAAAGCACAAACACAGAAGCTGAGGCACAGGCTATACTGGAAGCTCTGAGATTCTGTGTCCACAATGAGCACCTTCTAATAGAGCTCCATACTGACTCAATGATGTTACTGAAGGGAATAAAGGGGGAATGGAGAATACCTTGGTCCATTGAAGAAACTGTTGCAGAAATCAACGATTTGATGACAAGATGTAATGCAACAATAACACACACACACACTTAGGGAGGGCAACAGACTGGCAGACCATATTGCAAACTATGCTCTAGATGTTGGACCTATAGAATGCCATTGCTTTGATGATTTAGACACACAAAGTAGAAGGCTGGTTAATAGTGATAAGAGTCAATGTCCATATCTAAGAGTAAGAGTGGCAGAAAACAGAGGGAAATAACTCTGCCAAAGGGAGGAAGATTGGAGTAGGAGACTTACATGCCATCCTCTGCATGAAACACTGGAGCAAATAAGAAAATGGAAAGATGGCCTCACACTGTGCTGCAGCCATATTATCCAAGACCCACAGCAATTGATCAACACTATGAATCTGAGATCAAACAATGCTTTCAACAAATTCCTAACATGTATGTTAATACTACAGGTACACTGGTGGATCCAAGCAAAGTATAGCACCAACAAGAAGCATATGGGAGGCCATGAACACAACCCCAGTAATAGAGAACTGATTTGTTCTGCGGGATTCTACATAATCTGTTTTCTGTTGTTTCCAGGAACATTGCCATACCAAGTTTGCCACCAAAGTTTTAATACTTTGACAATTAAGCTGGACTGTTACCACAAGCATCATCACCACAACTGTAACAAGGAGAGACTGGAGCAGTGGATTTACACTAACATGCTATTTTTTCTTGCAGCTTCAGGAAACTTGGGTTGTCCTCACAAGGACCTCAAAATCAAGGTCATTAGTAGAGAAGAAGATAGATCCAAAAGACAACACCAACCGTTCCTAGCCACCAGTACCCTAGATTCAAGCAACAGTCAATCACATGAAATGCAAATCACTGTATGGGATCCACTTACTGCTGAAGAAGCAATGTGTGGTATCAACATTTATAATGCTCATTCCATTGCCTCTTTGGTTAGTAGACTGGATCACAATCACTCCCAGCAATGTCAGAAAATACACAAACACAAGCAACATGAGAAGCTCAGCAACAACAGTCTTATTCCTCAAACTTCAGAGGAAACTATCACTGCTCGCAGCACACCTCTCAACTCTGCAGATAGCTTGAAGGGGTCCAGATTATTGCTGCAATTGCAATGTGTGGTATTAGCATTTCTAATGCTCAATCTATTGCAATTACAGCAATCATCATGGATCTTCCCTGCTAGCAAACATCACAAGAATTCAGTCAGCATACAGTTATATAATAGCAACAATATAAGCAGGCAAAACCAGCAGCTACTTGACACAGCAGCACTCCTAGCAAATAACCAACAGAAACAACACTCTCAAGCCAACACAGATGATCACATATACCCAGGGAAGCAAAAACATCACACAAATTCAAGCAATATGTCACACCAGCAACACACAACACACCTTCAAAGCATCAACAACTTCAACAATCAAAGGCAAAAGAACAAGAAGAAGTATATCATCATCAATGTCACCACTGATCATAATACACATCTCAATACAGATTGGTCCATATTATTGTTGCAGTTGCAATGTGTGGTATTAGCACTTTTAGTGCTCATTCTGTTGCAACTACAGCAATCATCATAGATCTCCATAGCACTCATATTCCATAGACATCCAATCAACACAAAGCAGCACAGGAGCAAGGATAAACACAGACATAATTCAATTCAGCAGCAGTTTCAAGTAACAGAAACACAGATTCCAACCCTCACAGTCCACAAAAGTCCAATCAACATAAAGCAGAAGAGGAACAAAGATTTACACAGGCATAAAGCAAAGCAGCAGCAGTTTCAAGACACAGAAACAGAGTTAATTGAATACCAGCAGAAGAAGCACTCATCCAGGAACAACAACAATCAGAGCAGACCACATCAAAACACACTGACCTTACACCTAAGTCTCCATCCACAAGAACAAGCAGTACTTCCCCTCAGATGTAGAGAATCAAACAATCATCAACAGCAGCTTCATCATATAGTACACACCATATCCAGTTTCAATAGCAGCAATTGGAAAACTACCCAGCAAATAGCACAAGCAACACTGATTTTCAGACATAAGATATTTTTTGACAGCTATCTTCAACTTGGCTTTAGCATTTCTCAAGGTCAAAGCAAAGTTGAAGATACCTCATGCCTTTCTGTCACTCTTTTGCAACATCTTGGCAACATAGAGAGATGTCAGATGCATATAGTAGGGAACAAATTCCCCTTATTTTGTGGTAAATATAAAATTTTATTAATAGAAGCAAAGTACAAAAAAGGAGGGGGACATAAACCTTACCTCTAGCAAAAGAGTAGATGAATACTTAGTTATCCTATAGTGATAACTAGGCGTGACTAAAATGTGATAAGGTGTTAGACCTATGGTGATGTGGCGATTGTCTGTTTTATAGTGATAGACAATTGCTTTTACAAAAATAGAATGTAAATGATCTAAGTCAGCTACACAAAAAAGTACATGCGTCCTTGCTTCTATTATGTGATTTAGGGGTGTAATCCCTTGTATATACATCTGGTAGCTAAAAGTGATTTCTAGAGATCTCAAAAGAATAGCAAAAGAGTGCAAGCTATCTTAAATATTGCTTTTTCCTTGACAAGAGAAGCCAAATTGAAGGTGGCTGTTTGATCTGGGGAATTTTGTTGATAGATGAGCAAAAAGTGGAGTATTTCTGTTAGATATGTGCTGAGGCTGCTGCTGTAGAGTGTATGTGTGTGGCTTGTGTCCTCTTTTGGGTAGTCTGCTTGGTTTGGAGTTCCTTTGGGAGCTTCTATCTGCACTTGTTTCAACTTTTAGGTTGGCTGCTTTTCTGCTGGTCCTGTGTGACTGCAGTTTCTGATGATGGTTTGTTGTTGCTTCTGTGTCCTGTGATGTATGTTGGCTTAGTATGCTGCTACAATGCTGCTGAGTGAAGTCTAGTATCCAGTGTTGCAAAATGGCTAGGGGTGTCCATGATGATTGATGTAGTTGCAAGAGATTGAGCACCAAAGGTGCTAATACCACACCTTGTAACTGCATCATTGATCTAGACCATTTCAAGCATTTTACAATGATGAGTGGGATGCTGAGTTCAGTGTGGGAGATGGTACTTGTGTTGCTGCTATTTTACTGCTTTTTGGTTCTGTGATCTTCTATATTAGATTCTGCCTGTTGCTTCTGTGGTTGTGCTTCTGTGGCATATACTTGCTGTTGACTCAAAGAGTTCACCTTGCTGTTTCTGTGTCTTTGTGTGTTGTTTAAGTTCCATTGGTGTATTGTAATAGGAAGGATCCATGGTGATTGTTGCAATTGCAAGAGATTGAGCACCATCAGTGCTGATACCACACCTTGCAATTGCATCAATAACCTGGACCATATCGAGTTATCTATTGTGATGTGGTAGTTGCTGAGTTCAGTTGTATCTTGCTGCTGCTGGTGTAGGTATTTTTTGTTGACTTGGTTGGTGTTTAGACAAAATGTCACAGCAGTAATGGAGATGCTATACATGGCTTCTGTTGTGGTATACTGATTCCAGGAGTGTATAATGATGGATATAGCCCTGTATTGTTGATGCTGCCCTGTGTAACTGCTGCTTCTTTGTTTCTGCTGCTGCTGTGTTGTTGTTGAAGAGTGTATCTTGAGGGTCCAGCCTAAAAGCTAGTGTAGCAGTGAGTTTTCTTCTTTAGCAATAGTCCGGCCCCAAGGAAGTATCTGAGTGAGTAGAAAGATGAACTGTGGATGCTGTTTTGAGTGATTGTTGTGTATTTGAAAGATTCTCTTCTACTGCTGTGTTCTTGCTGTGGCAATGTAGAACCAGAGTTGAGTACTGGTATTGAACTGCTTCCAGGAATGATATTGTGTCTTTGTGTGAATTTCTTCTGCTGCTGCTATGGTTGTGAACTGCAGCAGAATTTTGGAGAAGGTGTTATTGTTGCTATGATCCATTTGTTGTTTGTGTCTATGCATTTGCTGACAATGCTTAGGGTGATTGGAAACCAGTGTACTAGTTAAAAGAAGAATGGAAAGAGTGTTTTTCCCTATTGCTTTTTCAACAGTAGATTGGATCCATTCAGTGATTTGTATTCCATGTGGATGTCTGTTAATTGAACTCAGTGTGCTGATATTGATTTTTTGTTGATAACAGCTTAGATCTTCAAACTTTCCTGCAAAACAATATATCTTGTTAGCATGAATCTGGTGCTCCATTTCCTCCTTAGTACAGTGGCATCTCAATGTGCCTTCAAACAGCAGAGAATGAATTCCTGCATCCTTATGATCTTTACTAGGCTTCTTGCTGATGTTTTGCTTTGCCCTCCATTGTACCTGTATCAGTAACAAAAAATTTAGGAATTTGTTGAGGTCATTGTTTGATCCTAAGTTTCCAGTAAAGATCCATTGTGGACTTCTTGAGGTATGTATTAAAGATCCTGCAGCCTTCTCTGAAGAAAACTTCATTATACCACTTATCTCCTTTCTTCTTGGATGGTTTAATTCCCTCTGTTTCCTATCACCTTTATTCTCAGATAAGGGCATTGACTTTTATCACTATTAACCAGCCTTCTACTTTGTGTGTCTAGTTCACCAAAGCACTGGCAATCAATAGGACCAAAATCCAGGGCATAGTTTGCAATATGGTCTGCCAATTTGTTGCCTTCCCTGAATGTGTGTTCAATTGTTGCATTGCATCTTGTCATCAATTCCTTGATTTCTGCAACAGTTTCCTGTATGGAAACTCTCCATTCTCCCTTTATGCTCTTCATTAACATCATAGAGTCAGTGTGGAGGTCAATTAGGAAATGATCATTGTGGATACAGAATCTCAAGGCTTCCACCATTGCCTGTGCCTCAGCTTCAGTGTTTGTGCTTTCTTTGATCTCCTTACTATAGGCATGTATTACATCTCCCTCCTCATTCCTCAGAACAAAGGCAATGGAGCTTTTACCTGGGTTGCCCCTGGAGGTGCCATCTGTGTTGACTTTAATCCTCCCTTGTTTGGGGAATTCCCAAAACACCTTAGTGTATTTCAAGGTGGGAGTGTATTGTTCCATCATGTAGATTATGTCTGGCCATTTCTGGGGGATGTTTTGAATTTTTGGCTTTCTGATCTTAATAAGCATTTGGAGAGTAGAAGTGATTTGGTAGATAACTCTATTGATTGTGACTGTGTCTCCATATTTGTAGTTATTTCTTCTTTTCCTTAGTTCCCATATGATCACTGAAGGTAAGGCTTGCATAATTAGTTTCAGTCTATGGATAACCTCTGCAATCCAACATTTGAGCACTGCTTGGTGCAGAGTAATGCCTTGTACATCGATTCCTGCATTACCAAGAAAGTATCTCCATACTTTACTTGCAGCATATGATGTGAAGAACAGGTGTTTTCTTGTCTCTTCCTGTGGTTCTGTACAACACCAACACTTAGAAGCCATTTGAAATCCCAGTTTTTTGAAGTAGTCATCCAGTGGTAGTCTGTTTCTGCAGACTTTCCACATGAAAAAGGAGATTTTGAATGGCATTCCTTGCACCCATATATTTCTATATGCATTTGCAGGATGCTGCCTCTTCCTCAGATATTCCCAGGCTGTCTTGACAGTGAATTCACCTCTAGTTTCCAGCATCCACCTCTCCAAGGAACAATTATTGGATTGAGTTTTTTGTAATACTTTTGGCTCATGAATGCACTCCATAAGCTTGGTTTTATTTTGAAGTTCCACCATAGTTTGTAGAACAAGGCTGCAGACATGTCATGTAAGGATCTAAAACCTGCACCCCCTTCCTCACATGGCAAGCATAAAGTATTCCATGATGCCCAATGCCTTCTTGGATTTCCAACAGAATTACCCTAGAAGAATTGTGCAATTAATTTGTGAAGTTTGTTGATCACATTGTCAGGAGGGTTTACTGCAGAGAGGAGATGAATTGGCATGCTTTACAGGACATGTGTGATAAGTACTGCCCTACCCCTTCTGGATAATAGTTTCCCTTTCTAGTCTTGATGCTTGTTCATCACTTTTTGTATAAGACCTTGGTAGTAGTCTATCTTCTTTCTCATGTAAAAGATTGGACATCCAAGATATATGAATGGAAATCTTGTTGTAGGATTCCTGTAATCCTTTGTACCTTGTTGATCATATATGTTGAGATGGAGTGATGCATGTACACTGCAGATGTACTCTTGTTTATCAGCTGGCTAGAAGCATCTTTATATGCAGTCAGTACTTCCATTATCAACTGAAGTGATGTGGCATCTGATGAGGAGAAGATGATGGTATCATCTGCATATGCCAGGTGGTTGATCTTGGGACTCCATTTAGGTAAGCCAAATCCACAGAAATGAGAGTTGGAGTGAAAAGCATTGAGTGCTCTGAACATGGCTTCTACTGCTATTATGAACAGGGTAGGTGACAAAGGATCACCTTGTTTGACTCCTCTTGTAGATTTGAAGAAACCATGTGGTTCTCCATTGATTAGGACAGAGTACCAATTGTTGGCCACCAGTCCATGTATCAAACCAATGAATCTTTCTTCAAATCCCATCTTCCTTAGTACCTTAGTCAAGAATAGCCATGACAGTCTGTCATATTCTTTTGTCAAGTCTAGTTTAATTACAACATTTGGACCTGCTTTGGTTCTGAGTCGAATATCTGTTATAATCTCTTGAGTTAAGAGCACATTTTCCACTATGCTTCTGCCTTTAACAAAACCAGCCTGTTCATCTGAAATCAGCTTTGGTAGAATGATCACCAGTCTGTCTTGAATTACTCTGGAGAATATCTTGTTGATGAAGTTGCTGAGGCTGATTGGTCTCAAATCTAAAAAAGTAAGTACTTCCTTCTTCTTGGGCAGCAACACTAGGTTTGTGTGTGTGATACACTTGGGAAGAGTATGTCCATTAAAGACTGCCTTTACCATATCAACTATATCATTCTCGACTATATCCCAACATGACTGGTAGAAACATCCAGTGAAGCCATTTGGTCCTCCTGCACTTGTTGCATTCAATCCAAATACTGCATTTTTAACTTCCTCCCTTGTTGGTTGATGCATTAGCAGACAGTTGTCTGCATTGTCTACCAGTGTAGGAATGTGGTTCAATATTTCAAATGTTGCAGTGGGGTTGTCTTCATGAAACTGTGTTTTGGAAAAATTGATTGATTCATTTGCTATTTCAGCATTATCTTCTAGCTATGTACCCATGTTATTCTGAATTCTTCTAAGTTGTAGCCTCTTTCTTCTGCCATTCACTTGTGCATGAAAGAATTTTGTATTTCTATCTCCATCTTTGAACCAAGTCGTGCCTGATTTCTGCTTCCAGAAATCTTCTTCTAGAGTTAAGTACTTGATCAGTTTAGCCTGCAGCTGTTGTAGTCTTATTCTGTTTTGAGCAGTAAAATGGAGCTCAAATTAGGCTTCATGTACTTTGATGAATTCCTCTAGACTTGCTATCTTTTGGAAAATGTCTCCATATGTTGTTCTGCTCCATATTGATTCAATTTCTTCAGCTTATGATTGAAAATTATGAAGGATCCCCAGTGAAGTCTGCTTTCAAATACTCTCTAACCACTGCTTTGAAGTTGTGGTGCTTTATCCAGAAATTTAGAAATCTGAAGGCTCTCTTTGTTGAAGTGGCATTTGTGTTGCAAGTCAGCAGCAATGGGCAATGATCTGAACCTATTTTTGGCAAGTGAGTGACTTCCAGTTGTGGTAACCATTATTGAAGTGAAAAGTTGGTTAAGCATTTGTCCAGTCTTTTGAAAATGCAGTCTTCTTCTGCTCTCCCATTCCACCATGTGCATATGCTTCCTTTAAAGCTTAGCTCAGAGAGGTTGCAGGTGTTGATGCAGTGTCTGAAGTCTTCAATCTCCTTCAGTGTTACTGGAAGTCCTCCAAATTTCTCTTCCTCATCCCATATGACATTAAAGTCACCTCCCACCAGCCAAGGCAGTGTCATGTTTCTGGCAAGGTTATGTAAGCTATCCCACAGTTCAATTCTTTCATTAGCATTACATTTTGCATATACAAAGGTGACAAAGAAAGCTGTTTGTGAATCCACCTCTGTTAATTTCAAAGTTAACTGCTGCTTCAGGTCACATATTATGTCATCTTCATGATCCTCATCCATAAAACCCATATCTTGTTTGACACATTGGCAAAACATTATGGAAGTCCAATCCTCATTCTGTATCTTTCCAATTTCCTGGCTTTTTACTTTGGCTCCATGATTCCAATGACTTGAAAGTGGTGCTGTCTGTGCATATTGATAAGCCTTTCAAAGGCTTTCATTTTGTTGACTGATCTTATTTTCCAAATGGTCCCATTCATGATTAGGATTGAGATTTGGATAAGATCCTTCTTGTTTGGACTCCTGCCCCTACACTTTGACTTGCCCTGTTTCTTCCTGCCTTTTTTAGTTGATTTCACTGCATCCAACAATTTTGGTGAAAGATCTGCTTGTCTTGCTGCATTTATTAGGTTTTGAGTGGTGGATTCCTCATCAAGATCATTTCCTATTTCAGCAATTTGCTCCCCCTCTTCAATTTCACTTCTAAAATTTATCACTTGTAATTTGAGACCTTCTTGATTCAATTCTGTGTTCATTGTATTGTGGATCAGCTGGCCTTTGTTGATGTTAAACTCATGAGAGCAGTCAGTTTTTCCAAATTTGATCTGTTGCTTGGCTTTGGCAAATGAGGTGTTCTGTATCTCAGTGGACTTTCTATTCTTGATCAAACTATCTGCTGATTGCTTGCTGTCTTCGTACTCTCCTGTATTTTGTATATCCATTGTCATAGGCTTAGAAGGTGTCAGTGTGTTGGGCAGCATTGCTTCCACTGTGTGAGTGTTTTCCATTGTGTCCTGCTGTTTTGATTTGCCTTTTGCACTTTGTAGGTCATGCTCCACTTCTTCATTAGTTGGCTCCTCATCACTGCCTGTACCAGCTGGCACTTGTTCTTCCTCTGATTCTTCATCTGCTTGTTCACTCCATAGTTTGCCTTCACTAAGTTGAATTCCTTGAGCCTCATCCACATCTTTGTCTGCTGCCATAAAGTTACTTGGATGAGGGAGGGTGTCCTGACATGGTTGTTAATTTGTGAACTTGTTTCCAAATTGCCTGTTCACCCATTGGACTGTTGGTTGATTGCCTGCTGCAGCTACTACTATGTCTCTTCTTCCACTCCTTTCCATTTGTTTCATTGTAGATTGTTGGTAATTGTTGCTGCCTGGTGGTGAACTTATCTTTGCTGCNAAGTCATGCCTGGTTTCTGCTTCCAGAATTCTTCTTCTAGACTTAAGTACTTGATCAGTTCAGCCTGTACCTGTTGCAATCTTATTCTATTTTGAGCAGTGGGATGGAGCTCAAATTGAGCTTCATGTACTTTGACGACTTCCTATAGACTTGCTATCTTTTGGAAGATGTCTCCATATGTTGTTTCGCTCCATATTGATAATGCATTTTCAATTTCTTCAGCTTATAATTGAAAATTATGAAAGGATTCCCAGTGAAGTATGCTTTCCAATGCTCTCTTACCACTGCTTTGAAGTTGTGGTGCTTTATCCAGAAATTTAGAAATCTAAAGGGGCTCTTTGTTGATGTAGCATTTGTGTTGCAAGTCAGCAGCAATGGGCAATGATCTAAACCTATTTTTGGCAAGTGAGTGACTTCTAGTTGTGGTAACCATTGTTGAAGTGAAAAGTTGGCTAAGCATCTGTCCTATCTTTTGAAAATGCAGTCTTCTTCTGTTCTCCCATTCCACCATGTGTATATGCTTTCTTTAAAGCTTAGCTCAGAGAGGTTGCAGGTGTTGATGCAGTGTCTGAAGTCTTCAATCTCCTTCAGTGTTACTGGAAGTCCTCCAAATTTCTCTTCCTCATCCCATATGACATTAAAGTCACCTCCCACCAGCCAGGGCAGTGTCATGTTTCTGGCAAGGTTATGTAAGCTATCCCACAGTTCAATTCTTTCATTAGCATTACATTTTGCATATACAAAGGTGACAAAGAAAGCTGTTTATGAATCCACTTCTGTTAATTTCAAAGTTAACTGCTGCTCCAGGTCACATATTATGTATACTTCATGATCCTCATCCACAAAAACCCTTATCTTGTTTGACACATTGGCAAAACATTGTGGAAGTCCAATCCTCATTTTGTATCTTTCTAATTTCCTGGCTTTTTGCTTAGGCTCCATGATTCCAGTGAATTGAAAGTGGTACTGTCTGTGCATATTGATAAGCCTTGCAAAGGCTTTCATTGTATTGACTGACCTTATATTCCAAATGATCCCGTTCATGATTAGGATTGAGATTTGGATAAGATCCTTCTTGTTTGGACTCCTGCCCCTACATTTTGAGTGTCTTTACCCTATTTCTTCCTGCTTTTTTTAGTTGATTTCACTGCCTCCAGCAATTTTGGTGAAATATCTGCTTGTCTTGCTGCATTTATTAGGTTTTGGGTGATGGATTCCTCGTCAAGATCATTTCCTATTTCAGCAGTTTGCTCCCCCACTTCAGTTTCACTTGGGAAACTTATAACTTGTAATATGAGACCTGATTGATTCAGTTCTGTGTTCATTGTATTGTGGATCAGCTGGACTTTGTTGATGTTAAACTCATAAGAGCAGTCAGTTGTTCCCTTTTTTATCTGTTGCTTGGATTAGGCAGATGAGGTGTTCTGTATCTCATTAAACTTTCTATTCTTGATCAATCTATCTGCTGATTGCTTGCTGTCTTCGTACTCTCCTGTATTTTGTATATCCATTGTCATAGGCTTAGAAGGTGTCAGTGTGTTGGGCAGCATTGCTTCCACTGTGTGAGTGTTTTCCATTGTGTCCTGCTGTTTTGATTTGCCTTTTGCACTTTGTAGGTCATGCTCCACTTCTTCATTAGTTGGCTCCTCATCACTGCCTGTACCAGCTGGCACTTGTTCTTCCTCTGATTCTTCATCTGCTTGTTCACTCCATAGTTTGCCTTCACTAAGTTGAATTCCTTGAGCCTCATCCACATCTTTGTCTGCTGCCATAAAGTTACTTGGATGAGGGAGGGTGTCCTGACATGGTTGTTTATTTGTGACCTTGTTTCCAAATTGCCTGTTCACCCATTGGACTGTTGGTTGATTGCCTGCTGCAGCTACTACTATGTCTCTTCTTCCACTCCTTTCCATTTGTTTCATTGTAGATTGTTGGTAATTGTTGCTGCCTGGTGGTGAACTTATCTTTGCTGCCATTGAGGTGTGTGCATTCTTCTCTTCTTCTGCTTCTTCAATTGTAAAATCCCGCTTGTGCTCATTGGTTTTGCTATGTTCTATTTCCAAAACAGCAAACTTGTTATTTGTCTGTAATTCCTGGGTTTCTGATATAGCTGGTATAATCTCCAGTTTCTCTTTGAGTTGATCTGCGACCTGTTTGTCTTTGTTCTGTGTTTGATTAACCTCCTTCCATTGTAAACCAGTGTTGCCAACTACTTTACCAATTGATAAGATCAATAGAGGTGGTGCTTCTTTTCCTTTGTCTTTTGTTCTTAGCTTCTCAATAGCATTCTCCTTTATCAATTCTGGGTACAATTTCCAGCATTCTAGCATATCGTGTCCCTGCAACTTACATTGTTTACAATATTTGGGAATAAAATCATATTGAATTTTAGTCCACTCTGTTCTCACTGCACCAGTGACCTCATTTTCAATATCCATTCTAACTTTTCTGGTAGTTCCGCCATAAGATCAACCAAGACTTTTACTCTAGCACAGCTAGGTCTCGTCTTGTTTATAGTTGCCATATCTAGATGTAGTGGTTTTCCAACAGTAGATGCAAGCGAGAATAAACATTCCTTCACAAAAAAAGGTTGGTAGCAAACTGGGAAATGAAATCCACGCCATCGCCTTTGAGGTTTCTTCTCCTTTCTTGAACTTAGAGTCATAAATTAATGTTCTCATCTGGTATTCGTATCCATCTCTTGCTTTCATATAATATACTGCTTTAGAAGTGAAATTGAGAAAATCTTGCCACAATGTCAGACGAATTAGCACATGCCTATCTCTTAGTAATCCAATGTTGCAGTCGCCCTTTATCCCACACTGCGAAGGGATTAGTCGACTAAGTTCTTGGATGTCAGGCCAACCATAAGAAAACTTGCCAATAACTGCATATTGTAGGCCTTCAATTTGATTCATTCGTTCAGCTATTTCTGTAAATTTGACGAAAGGTTGTCCTTGTAGGAAAGTAGCTTTCTTGAAAGGAATGGGTTCGATTGTCGCTGTCGATCTAGGGTTTGCTGTCGAGTTCGAATTGAGAGTTGATGGTTTGAGAAGTCGACAGTAGTCGAGTGGCTTTGGGTAGGTGGGAGATGCAGCGGGAGGTTGCGAGGTGGAGGGGGAGGGGTCGCCAGCCGGTGTATTACCGGCCGGCGCCGCCATCGCCGCTCGTGAAGCTTTCTCTCTCTAGTTTCTCTCTCTATCGCCTCCCTCATGCTCTCCGCCTCCCTCGTTCGTGTGCACTTAACTCGAATCAAACAAGCAGGTCCCCTTTAACTTAGTAGATATAGGAATACATGTACTTTTTTGTATAGCTGACCTAGAAAAATCTCACATTGTTTTTGTACATATGATTGTCTATCATCAAATAGACAACCATTACATCACCTTAGGTCTAACACCCTACTACTTTCTAGGTACAATTAGACATCACTTTAGAATGACTAATAGTACATGCATTTTCTTTTGGGAGGTATGTTTATGTCCCCCTCCACTGTTGTACTTTACTTTCAGTAATAAAAATGTATATTTAGCCACGAAAAAAAAAAGTAAGGGGGCAAAAGCTCCAGTAATGTTACCTCTATGCCTTGGCTATATAATCATCCATGTGCGCCTCCATTGCCTTATGATGGTAGCCTCATGATGAGGCTCGTGATGTGGCTGCGGGCAAAGTCTCACGAGGGTGAATGATCTCATAGCCATTTGGATTATTTCCAAAGGCATAGGACAAATAGCAAACACTTACTGAGCTAGACCTTATCTTACAATTCCTATTGAATCTCATCTACTAGCAAGCATGTAAAAAATAAGAACTAGAACGAACTAAGTACTGTATGATCATCATAGAGTTTATAACATACTCTATGATGATATTACACATGGTGATGCTAATAAAATGGTAAAATAGAATGATGTAGAAATAAGAGTCTTGCCCTTTCTTCTCTAATTCAGTGACCTCTTTAACTTGTAGAACCTTTGTCTTCTTCATCAACCCTCTTCAAAATGTCTTCAAACTTCATCATTTCTTCTTGGATCAATTGGACCTATTGGACCTTGTGGAGGTGGTAGGGGCAGTCCCCTTTTACTTTGCAACCCTCATCGGGAGTTGCCTAATGGCAACCCCTTGTGTCACCTTACCATCCCAACTATGTTGCCTCTCATGTGTCTTCTTCTTGCTTTTGTTGGAACCACTTCTCAAGTGTCTAGGTGAAAGATCTCCTTCCCTTGCTACATTGGCAAAGGATGCATCTAGAAGTTCTTCCTCTTCCCCTTCGTCATAGAAACCTTGTTCCATATCCACACCAAATGCATCAATAGGATTGTATCCGGGCACTAGTGCTCCTTGCTCGTTCCTCGAATTATCAAGAGCTCTCAAAGTGTCCATATCATTAGAAACAAGAGCATGAAGGATATTTATAGGTGTCAAATTGTATTTTGCAGCCATTGCATTTGTACTTCCAGTAGCTACTGCCTTGTGCATCGACGAAATTTCTATCTCCTTCAAACCTGGTGCATTATTGACCTTTTGTGTACAAAAACAGCAGCATTTGAACTCAAATCTCTCTTCTTTGGCACACTATCCGTAGAATTAGAAACCTGCTCACTTTGCACCTTTGCTGCCTCGTCCTTTGATGGAGGAGTTGCTGAAAATTTAGCTGCCTCATCGTCTCTATCATCTTGGATGCTATCTGCATAATCTTCTTCCTCCTCTTGAACTTGCTCAGCCCAAGTCTTGTGATTAACAACAATTGCATTCGTCGCACCTTGTTGACCTTTAGAGCCACTTAACTCATTTCTAGATGCTTGAGAGATTGAAACCATACCTTTGTTTGCTTGCTGATTATTGCCCGGTTACAATAGCTGCTGTCCAAATTCATCTGCATGCACACCAAAGGACTCCATCAATTATGAGGGGACCTCATGGACTAAGGTATTCATCGTGACCAAAGGTGACTTAACCTTTGGAGTTGTATTCACTAACATAGCTGCCTGGGCATCCTTTACCATTTTAGCTAAATCCGGACTGGAAATATGGAGTGTTGGTGTGGTTGCCACTGCCTTTTGTTCTTCAGCTGGAACAATTTTCTTTGAGACAACTAATTGACCTCCTGTATGCTTACAAGGGAGCTGTTGTTTTGCACTGCCTGGAGACTTTGGACGCCCAAATTTTGAAGCTGCATCGCGATTATACTGCTGAACACTCGGCGCAAAATCATCCAGAATGGGTTCGTGCATCAGAACCTACTGTACACTCTTCCCCTCCTTATTCATCACATGTTCCTGCTCGTTGCTCAAGGCATTAAAAGAGTTAGAAAACTCGATTTTGTAGTAACCTGCTCTTTCACGCCTGGAGATCTTCTTTTATTAGGTGAACGATTTACCACTGCTAGCTTCAGCTTAATTTGCTGCACCTTAACATTGTTTGAAGATCCTTTTTTACTAGACACTGTTATCGAGTCTTCAGTATTCTTTACATCAATGTTATCACCCTTTACACCTTCCTTCAATGCACCAGTAGCTCTAGCCTACAAACCAGCTGTTTGTGCACCAACAATAACCTGATCAGCTACAGGTTTTTCAACTGATTCAATCACTGCAATAGTAGGATGATCCACCCCAATGTCCTCCTCCTGCATATCTGATGATATCTGCGTCTGAATACCAGCCTGCTCATTAACATCAAGTTGTTGCTCCACACTAACTGTTTTTCTAATTATATTAGCATGACCACTAACTCCATCCAACTTAGAACCATTTTGTAAGACTGAGCCCACGGCCTTGTAAATCCTAGCCAAATTTGTATAGTAGGGATATCTCGTGGTAGTTTAGATTGATCCTTCTTAATTGTTGAAGCATCACTTACCTCTAACACACGATTTTGCCAGCCTTCTTTTGTTCAACCCTAGGATCATTAAGCTTCTACCCAGTTACAGGAACTGAAGCATTAAGAGCCCTAGTAACATCTGCTGGCGGATCAACTGGAACACCCCTATTAAATGTCTTCCAGTTTTTTCAAGTTGCTCGACTCCTGGCATCCCTTTGCAAAATTATTCTATCACATGAAGCCTCCTCAGCACCATATAGTTTTTTCCCTGTATTAGATACAACCAATTCCTTTTTTCCATCCTCTTGCACAGTGATGTGCCGGAGAATTTCAGCACATTTTGACACTAATTGCTTATATTTTAGCTTGTTTTAAATGCAATTTCCCTTTTGTACTTATGTAATTTTAGTATTTTGCAGTGTATGAGGCGTAAGGGCCTAAGAGCATGGAAAAGAGTTCAAAAAGCCACAAAAAGACAAGAAAAGAGCAAAAAGGCATAGCAAATGTGGATATGCTATCGCAAAACCCACATGCGATCCGCATATTTCACACCAAGATCGCAGATCAGAAAAGATTTCTGGGCAAAGTTCAACATAAAAAATGTGGTCTCATTTGCGAGCCGCATATTGCATACTGAGATCGCAGACCAAAATAGAATTCTGGCCAAAGTTCAACGTCAAAAATGCGGTCTCATCTGCGATCGCATAAATTGTTTGCGAGCCGCAGAAGTAACCACAAACCAAACATGAAGTCTACTGAAGGAAGAAAATGAGATGCAAGATGCGGTCGCATTTCTACAATGGGGACCGCAAACCATGAATGCGGTGAAGGCGAAACTAGGGTTACAATCTGCGATGGCCATGTCAAAAATGCGGACCGCATGTCTATTATGTGACAGAAATGCGGCCAACCTGAAATGGCAGATTTAACCGATTTTTGTCCCGATTTTTAGCCCTCTATAAATAGATTTATTGGGGTTTACTGGGCTCTATCTGGTCTGACTTTGAAGCTACAATACAAGGCATTAATATTCCTTTCTTTTGGAAGCTTTTGGGTCAAGAATCTTTCACTTTGTAAGCTTTATGGCATTTAATATTCTCTTGTTTTTGTATTTTAGTATGAGTAGCTAACTTTAAATACTAAGGTTGTGGACCCTAAATGGGTGTTATGTTAATGGGTGTTTGACATTGAATACATACA
>MCJB01036506.1:215398-227168 GCA_002018475.1 Nicotiana obtusifolia
TGTATGTAATGGTTGGTTGATATTTATTTATTTCTCATTCTTCATTTATTGTTGGTGGTTGCAAACATTAACAAGTGCCATTAAATTCTTACTTTGCTTGGGAAAGTGGGGTAGGATTTGGTAGAAGTAAATATCAAAGACTCAAGGCTTTAAAACTTGTTTAATAAAATCTCTTAGGAATAAGTGGGTTTTATTTGGCATAAATTGATTGTTCTTAATTGCAACTCTTTTAGATTTGGAAAAATCATAAAGAGGAAATACTACCTAACTATTGAAAAATATTGGGTAGTCACATAGACATCATTTGCATATCAAAAAGGACCTTCCATTAGAAATATATCATATTAACACCGATAGCATTACACTTCATTAATGGGGACACAACCTTGGTTTCTTTAATCAAATTATTTACATTCTCGACATTTCAATTAGCCTTTACTTAAAACCAAACTCAATTCATATTCTTGTTACGGTTAACTGGATAGAATTACGACTTTAGTCGAGTAACACACTAGTCAAGTAACCTTTTCACACCTATTCCCTATGAGATTCGACTCCAACCTTGTTGGGTTATTATATTTGACATCGACCGCTTTACACTATCTATTAAAGTGTAATTTAAGCGTATCAAATTTTGGCGCCATTGCCAGGGAATACGGTTTTGAAATGACTAATTAGTGTGTGCTTTACGGTACGTCTTATTCTACTCTATCACACTTTGCTTGTTTTGCTTGGTGTTGATAGGAAAACATGTCCGAATATGGTGAAGACGTGGAGGCAAAAATGAAAGGAAATCCTTTTGCGGATGTCAAAGAGTACATTGAGGATACAAATGCTGTTGTACCTCCTGCTGTTGGCGCTGCAACTTTCAAGGTGGAACACGGTTTAATCCTTATGCTCAAAGCGGAGGGATTTTTCAGGAATTCCACTGATGATGATCCAACACAACATCTTAGAAACTTCTTGGGTGTGTGTGTAATGCATAAGCAGAACAATGTCTCTGATGATGCCCTAAGGTTGAGATGCTTCAAGTACTCTCTAGTTGGGGACGCAAGGAAATGGCTTCAAAATCTTCCTCCAAACTCCATTCATTCCTTCCCCGAACTTGTCCAAGCCTTCTTGTCTAAATGGTTCCCGCAAAGTAAGATCTATATGAGCCTTCTTGTCTGAGCTCCGGGATAAAATCTTCTTTTTCAAGCAATTACCGGGAGAACATCTATATGAGGCATGGGATTGTTTCAAATTATATTTGGTGAGGTCTCCCAACCATGGTTTCCTGGATTCTATTTTGTTGGAGAAATTCTACATGGGCTTGGATCCGATGAACCAATCTATAGCCAAGAATGCAGCTGCCGGATCTTCCATGACAAATCATTCGCAAAGGTGACACAAATACTTGACAAAATGGCAAAGCATAATCAAGCATGGCATTCCGAGGACACCATAGGTGGAATTACATATGGCTCTCCTTCCTTGAGCAACATGATCAAGAAAAATCAAGAAAGAGATCAAGTGATTGCAGGACTTGCTACAAATGTTAATGTGTTGACAAAGATGTTCACCGAAAGCCAAATGAAGAAGGTAAATGTGGTTGAGAATGTGCAACCCGTATCAAGTGAGGATTTTGAGGAAGCAAATTATGTCAACAACTCTCAAGGAGGGTATCAAAGGCAACAATACCAAGATCAAGGACCACAAAATCAATGGAGGCCAAACCCGCAAGGGCAAGGCCACCAACAATGGCGAAATGACCAAGGTGGCTCAAACCAAGGAAATTGGAACAACAACAACAACTTCTCAAATCGGAGTTCAAATTCCTATGTTCCCCCAAAGGGTCAATATTCAAATCAATGTTCCTCAAGCGAGTCTAAGTTGGAAATTATGCTTGAACGGCTATTGCAAAATCAAGAAAAATCCAACACTTCTATGAGGAACATGACCGAGCTTGTTGGCTCTCATACCGCATCCATTCAAAAATTGGAGATGCAAATGAGAGACCTCTCTAGGGATCAAAATCCAAAGCAAAAGGGAACACTCCCTAGTGACACAATTGCGAACCCAAAGGGTAGTGGGAGTGGCCCAACTTCTCATGTCATGGAAATTATTACTAGGAGTGAGAAGGTACTACAAGGAAAGGGTGAACAAGTGGTTGAAGTAGAAGAGTTCGAGAAAGGGGTTGAGGTTGAAGAGCCAAGTGTTGTCGAAATTGAGAAAATTCCGGAAGATGTGCAAGTGCAAGAAGAGAACCAGGGAGTGGTAAAGGAAAAGGCAAAAGAGACACCATACATTCTTCCTCCTATTCGTGTACCTCCTCCTCCTTTTCCTCAAAGACTTGTAAGAAAGCTTGATGATATCAAACTTGAGAAGTTCTATAACATTCTAAAGCAATTACCGGTAAACATCCCATTCTTGGAAGCTTTTCAAGAGATGCCAGGTTTTGCCAAATATTTGAAAGATTTGATCACCAAGAAGAGGACCACCAAGAATGAGGTGGTGAACATGACTCACCGGGTTAGTTCCATTATTGCCACAACCACCGTTCAAAAGAAAGAAGACCCGGGAGCCTTTACTATTCCATGCACTATCGGGGCGAGTGATTTTGCAAGGGCCCTTTATGATAATGGGGCTAGCATCAACTTAATGCCGCTTTCCATTTACAAACAAGTGGGATTAGGAATTCCAAGGCCAACAAGTATGAGATTGCAAATGGCTGATCGTTCCATCAAGAGACCGGTAGGAATTGTTGATGACGTGATTGTAAAAGTGGGAGAGTTTCATTTACCCGCCGATTTTGTAATCCTTGATTGTGCGGTTGACAAAGAGATCCCTATCATCTTAGGGAGACCATTCCTAGATACGGGAAGAGCACTCATGGATTCGGAACGGAATGAAATCAAATTTCGTGTGAATGATGAAGAGGTCAAATTCCAAGCAAGCAAGGGTATGAAGCTACAGCATGAGTATGAAAGCATTTCGGTGATTGATATTGTTGATGAGGTTGAAGATGCGGTTGAAATGCAAATGGAAGAACAATGCCTCGGTGAAGCATTGGCGGCTATTTTGGTGAACCTTGATGGTGAGGATATGGAGGGTTATATGGAGTCGGTAAATGCATTGGAGGGGCGTGGTTCTTACACTTATGCTCCAGAAAGTCTCTCTCTCGACTTGGAGAATAGAGCCACACCTCCCGCAAAGCCTTCTATTATTGAGCCACCACAACTAGAGCTCAAACCACTTCCTTCGCACTTAAGGTATAAATTTCTTGGCTCATATGATACTTTACCGGTAATCGTTTCTTCTTTGTTGAATGATGTGCAGGTGGAACAATTGTTGAAAGTCTTGAAGGAGCATAGGCAAGCCATTGGATGGACAATTGCGGACATTCGTGGGATCCCCGCGGGAATTTGCGAGCATAAAATCCAATTGGAAAGTGAGACCAAACTGAGTGTGGAACATCAACGACGGTTGAACCCGTCAATACAAGAGGTGGTAAAGAAGGAAATCATCAAATGGTTGGATGCTGGGGAAGTCTACCCCATTGCTGATAGTTCTTGGGTGAGCGCGGTGCAATGTGTGCCGAAAAAGGGAGGCATGACCGTAATTGAAAATGAAAAAAATGAGCACATCCAAAAAAGAACGGTGACCGGCTGGAGGGTGTGTATGGATTATCGAAAACTCAACAGTGCCACATGCAAGGACCATTTTCCTATGCCTTTTATTGATCAAATGCTTGATCAGCTAGCGGGAAGGTCATTCTATTGTTTCCTTGATGGATATTCCAGCTACAATCAAATCAACATAGCATTGGAGGATCAAGAGAAGACGACATTCACTTGCCCCTATGGAACGTTTGCTTTTAGCCGGATGCCATTCGATTTTTGCAACGCTCCGGCTACTTTTCAAAGATGCATGATGTCCATTTTCTCCGACATGGTAGAGGATTTTCTAGAAGTCTTCATGGACGACTTCTCGGTGGTAGGTGAGTCTTTTGAGCATTGTCTTAACAATCTTAGACAAGTGCTCAAGAGATGTGAAGAGACTGACCTTGTGCTCAATTGGGAGAAATGTCACTTCATGGTGGATGAAGGCATCTTGTTGGGGAATAAAATTTCAAAGCATGGCATAGAGGTTGACCGGGCAAAGATAGAGATTACTTCTAAGCTTCCTCCATCTACTTCCGTTAAGGGTGTTCGAAGTTTCTTAGGGCATGCTAGGTTCTATAGGCGCTTCATCAAGGACTTCTCCAAGATTGCAAATCCTATGTGCAAACTCCTTGAGAAGGATGCCAAATTTGTGTTTGATGAGAAATGCCTCAAAGCCTTTGAGGAGTTGAAGCAAAGGCTCACCACGGCACCTATTATTGTCACACCCGATTGGTCTCTTCCTTTCGAGCTCATGTGTGACGCTAGTGGTGTAGCCATTGGGGCAATGCTTGGCCAACGTCACAACAAGGTTCTTCACCCGGTCTACTATGCAAGCAAAACACTCAATGGGGCACAAATAAATTACACGGTGACTGAGCAAGAACTTCTTGCCATTGTCTATGCCTTTGAGAAGTTCCGGGCTTATTTGTTGGGATCCAAGGTGATAGTGTACACAGATCATGCGGCTCTTCGCTATCTCATGGCAAAGAAGGATGCAAAGCCTCGGTTGATTCGATGGGTTTTGTTGTTGCAAGAGTTTGACTTTGAAGTCAAGGATCGCAAGGGAACTCAAAATCAAGTGGCAGATCATTTGTCAAGGGTTGAAGAAGCAGGGAGACCAAAGGGAGATCTTGAAATCAACGATGCATTCTCGGATGAACACATATTGGCACTATCTAGCACTTTTGCTCCTTGGTATGCCGATATTGCTAACTATTTAGTTAGTGACCTTATCCCGGACGGATTGGAATCCTATCAAAAGAAGAAGTTTTTGAGAGACTACCGGCAATACTATTAGGAGGAGCCATTCTTGTTCCGTGTTTGTGCGGACAATATTATCAGAAGGTGTGTTCCGGAAGAAGAGATTATGCCAATTCTAAAGGCATGCCACGACTCACCGGTTGGGGGTCATCATGGAGGAAATCGAACGGCAGCTAAGGTTCTTGAATGTGGTTACTATTGGCCATCAATCTATCATGATGCCAATCAAATGGCCAAGGCTTATGACCAATGTCAAAGACAAGGTTCAATCTCCAAGAGGCATGAAATACCAATGCACTTTGTGATGGAGATAGAGATCTTCGATGTGTGGGGGATTGATTTCATGGGTCCCTTTGTAAGCTCTTGCGAGATGAAATAAATTTTGGTGGCTGTGGACTACGTGTCCAAATGGGTTGAAGCGATCGCCTTACCAAATAACAAGGCAAGGAGTGTGACCACATTCTTGAAGAAAAACATCCTCACTCGGTTTGGCACTCCTAGAGCCATTCTTAGTGATGGTGGGTCTCATTTCTGTAACAAGGCTTCCAAGGTTCTACTTGAAAAATATGGCGTCAAGCACAAGGTACCCACACCTTATCATCCACAATCAAGTGGTCAAGTTGAGGTTTCCAACCGGGAGATCAAGAGTGTTCTAGCAAAGACTGTTAATGCAAACAGGACCGACTGGTCAAGGAAGCCAGATGACGTATTGTGGGCGTACCGCACGGCGTACAAGACTCCTAATGGTACTTCTTCTTATCGGTTAGTCTTCGAAAAAGCTTGTCATCTGCCCGTGGAATTGGAGCACAAGGCTATATGGGCATTAAAAAGGTTGAACTTGGACTGGGCTGAAGCTGCAACTTTGAGGTTAACACAACTTAATGAAAATGGAGGAATTCTGTTTCCATACTTATGAAAGTGCAGCTGTGTACAAAGAAAGGATGAAGTTCATCCATGACAAGAAGATCTTGAAAAGAGAGTTCAAGTCGGGTGACTTGGTATTGCTCTTTAACTCAAGGCTCAAATTGATTCCGGGCAAGCTCAAATCAAAATGGTCCGGTCCATTCAAAGTGGTCGATGTCTCTCCTTTTGGAGCTGTGGAACTAGCATCGGAAGATGGGCTCCGGACTTTCAAAGTAAATGGCCAACGAGTCAAACACTACTTGGGCACAGATGGCGAAAAACATTTGGTGGAGCAGCTGGCTCTCAAAGATGGTCCATGCCCGACCATTGAGAGACTTCAAAGGAGCCCCAACTTCGTCGTGCCGCGACGTTAAATCAAGCGCTTCATGGGAGGCAACCCATGTGTGGTAACATTTCTTTTGTTGTTCTTTAAATTTTTAATTTTTGATAGATAGATTTACTTGCGCAATTTAATGAGTGTGTTAGAGTTCAGGGGACTCAAAAGACCACAACACTGGGAAGGAATGCAAAAAAAAGGGAAGAAAAACCACTGCGTGAAGTTTGCTGCAAAGATGCGATCGCATTTCCACTATGCGGACCGCATCTCAGTTGCAAACTAAAGCAGTAAGTTTGGCTAAAATTGTTGATTAAAATGTGACAAGGTAATGCATTTTGCGGACCGCATTTCAATTATGCGATCGCATTGTGCTTCGCATTTTTACCCCTTCAACATAACCCACCCCGTAACACGTATGCGGTCGCATAGTGTGTTATGCGGTAACTTTCCCATCGCAAAAGTGTCAGGTACATCGTCGCATTCTCTCATATTTCACTCCTTCAAAACAACGCAAAATAAAACAAACAAATAAAATGAAAAACGAATAGAAAAAAAAGAAAGAAAAAAGGAACGAACAGAAAAGAGAGGCAAACAGAGATCGAATCGTACCAAGGACGAATACCCGTTCAAAATCACCATACTTCTCGTACTCTTCTTCATTGGTAAGTGTCCCGATCTCCTCAAGTTCACTTCTATCTTTTCTGTGGTCTTCTTTATTTTTGTTTTGCATTTTTGATTTTGTTGCTTGCCGTAGTTTCTTGTATATATCGTGGTTGTTTCTAGGGTGCTGGGTAGAGAGACATAGGACTGCCATTGCTGGTGGATGAACTGAATCGTGAGAACGAAGGCATTTGCGGCCCGCAAAATTAGAATGCGATTCGACCGCAACCTTAAACCCTAGTCTCCTAAAGACGATGATGAAATACGGTGACATTTTCGATCGCATAATTAATATGCGGACCGCAAAGTCACCGCAAACTGAAACAGACCACCCAGTTAAAACCTTGCTATCTGCCGTTGTTTTGCGATCGCATTTCCCACTTTGCGGTGGAGTTTGCGATCGCATTTTGTTATTTTGTTTTGTGTGTGCGCAAGTCAATTCTGCGATGGTTATGCGGATCGCATAGTTGTTATGCGATCGCATAACCCATCGTAGACTGAGGTCCAGTACTGCACAGTCAAAATTGCGATAAGTTTGCGGTGCGCGGAGTGGTTATGCGACCGCAAAACATGTCGATTTTTTTTTACTTTTTCTTTGAATTCTTCTGTTTTCTTTTCACTGTTGCTTACAATGTCACTCATATTTCACCTTTGTACAGATATGGTTCCCCAAAAGCATGCAGCCAAGAAAAGGGCACCTTCCGGTCGTCACACATCGCAGGCAAAACGATTACGGACGGAATCCAATGTGCCAAGCACCTCCCAGTCTGATGTGGAGGAACTCTTGCCCTCAGTCAATCTACAGGCCGAGGCAAGAAGGAAACACGGAGATGACTTTCACCTCCGATTTGGGGTTGAAGGATCTAGGGAACTGTACAGAGAAGGACTCACCAAACGAAAAATCCTGGGTGAGAAGCAGTTGAGCCTGAACGGGCTACAAGAACAGTACCCCCATATCATAGAGAATATAAAAGCAAGAAAATGGGAGTGCTTTACTGAGGCCCCTACTGAGTATAATCAGTCCCTGGTTCGTGAATTCTATGCATCTTATGGAGCCTCCAGGACGGCGCACCACAAATGCAACATAATTTTTACTGGCACCGTACTTGTTCGGGGGAAGAGTGTACTTTGCAACAGTGATGTGATTAATGAGTTATATTTCCTCAACTGGCGAACAGGCACAGCTGAGTACGATGCCAAGTATGCAAGTAGGGAGAATGAGCGTGGGTGGATTGCGTCGGTGATAGCAAAGGGTACCCCTGCTTGGATCAACCTTGGGCATAAGATATACAAGGAGGATCTCACAAGGGAGGGTCGATTCTGGCTCAGCTTTGTGACCACTCGCTTGATACCATCTCGGAACGAGACTGATATAGGCATTGAGAAGGCTCTCCTCATTGCATGTATCATGGTGGGCATCAAGATTGATGTGGGAACTCAGATCTTCCAAGAGATCGGGATCCGGGCAAAGCAGCGTGCTACCTCGCTTCCATTTCCTTGCTTGATCACACCCCTCTGTAAAGCTGTGAAGGTTCCTCTCATGCAACACTCTGACAAGACCGGGAAGGAAACGAGGGACATAGACATCACGCGTATTAGTGATGCTGCTGCCCCACCAGAGATTCCAATTCAGGATCCCGACTCCCAGACTCCTGTGACTCCTCAGGTTCCAGTGGCATCCACTTCTGCTTCAGAGCCTGCCTCTCAGTCCACCACTGCTCAGCCTTCTTCTGCACTGCCAACCCTCTCGAGGCTTGGTCTCATTTCCCAGCATGCCAATGCCAAGGTAGACCAGCTCTTGAAGACCTTGCCCAACCTCATCAAACAAGCCCTGACTCCCATACAAACTTTAGTGACAGCTCTCCAACAACAACAAACAATGTATGGGGATCGCTTGCACCAGCTTGAGTTAAGGGTTGAAAAGATAGAGCGCGGTAAGGTTAGGGGTTTGCCTCAGCTACGGGAGGAGGTTGCTTCTATGAAGACCGAGCTCCACAAGATGCAAAATTTGGAGTTCGATCTATCATCCCTCCTGCCCAAGGATGGTGAGCAGGGAGTAGATAGAGTTGCACCAGACTTGGGCCTTGATTTCACGACTCTGATGGCAGACATTGCACCTCAAACTGCCGGGATTTCCCAACCTCCGGCTCCTCCTGTACGTGTTGATATTCATGATGAGGAGACTTTCGGACATTCTTCAGAGTCCAAGGGCGAAGAGGCAGATGAGGGGGATTCATGGTCCTCGGAGAATGATGACCCTCAGGAGAAGGGCAAGCAGATTGCTGCTCCTACAGTGGAGGATGAGGAGCAAGCAAACATTCAGAGGGCGATAGAACACTCGTTAGTAGATTTGGCCTCCCCTACTGACCCATCGGCCACTTAGCCATCAGCGGGAGAGGCTAGATTCTCACAAGCCCCAGCTCCAGTTCCCGACCAGTCAGAGATCCCTCCTCCATCAGTGGAGGTCACTCCTCAGGCCGAGCTCTTATTGGTCCCAGCTTTAGCATCAGAGGGTCAGCCGGCTACCGACTCCCATAGCGCTTAGTGCGCCCCAGGGAGCCCCTTCAACTCTACTCTATGTTCATATGCATTGGGGACAATGCATGCTTTTAGTTGGGGGGTGGTAGCCTTGTCTGTACTTTTGCGACATTAGCAGCTGTTGTACATATTCATACATTTATTTTTATAAACAAACTTATGTACTCATGTGTATTTTATTCGTGATTTTGTGTATATTAGTGCTTTGTGATTTCCGTACATAAGTTGTCTTTAAAAACTAGTAAATAGTTGTCCATCTTTATTAATTAGCAATGAATTCCCCTTGTTTTTTCTTTGTCGGGTTCTTTTTCAAGGGTGTAATAGTAGAACCAGGACAGTAGAATGAAACATGTTAACCGAGTTGGTGTAATTGTCTAGTCTCAAGCATGTGTGTCTGTACATAGCCTATACCCTTTCCAAAAAAAAAAAAGAGATCAATTGTGTGAACTTGAGGCTCACTCTGTGACTCTACATCTACCTAGAGTTATGCATGTATACATGATGAAAGCTTTGAGTTTCCAAATGTTGACTCGAGGGCTTTAAACTATGTGAACCAAACAGTTCGTGTGCCATGTGTGTGAGTTCTTTGTGTAGATAATTCTTGTGTTTGCTTCTGCCATCTAGAACTTGCCCGGTTGATTTTTCGATGTTGATAATAATTACACTTGGTTGGAGGGATGATCTTAGGCATTCTTTGTTTTATTTGCGAAACCTCTTTAGCCTTTCAAGCCTACCATTGCATAAATAATATCACTAGTGCCCTATTCGAGCCTTTAACCTTTTCTTTGGCCACCTCACTACTTTCCCGTTTGTAAAATAATTCCCTCTTTTGAACCCGTTCCTCCTTGAACATTGAGAATTAGGCTAAAAGCCTAAGTTGGGGGTGTGGTGTCAAAGTGAAAATGGGTAAGGTTGTACATTGAGTGTAGGAGCATATACCTCAAAGTGTTCATATGAAATTATTCAAGCTCCAAAAAAAAAAGTGTATATATATATATAATAATGGAGCCTTGAAGAAAATTAGAGAGGTATTTAAGGTGGTTCCATATTGGGAACTAGATGCCAATGTGGCTATGGGGTTTGAAAAGAAACAAAGTGCACAAAGAAAAGAAAATGTGATTAGTGTTCAAGGAGGGTGTAGTCACTTATATCTAAATGCTTATCCGACCCTTCCCTAAACCTACATTACAAGCCTAAAAATTCCTTATGGGATCTCCAACCGAGCATTCTTAGAATTAAGCGACGAATTAAAATAAGGGCAAGCCTATGGTATGGTATGTTGTAACACTTGAAACCCTTTTCTGAGAGTGAGTGTATTTGTGAATTCGTCCCTTTTTGTTGTCATTGTAAATATTGTAATTTTGGGACTTTCTTTCTAGTGAGGGCACATGAACTGTGAGGTTGAACAAAAGTTGAGTTTTTGAGTCAAACGCAAGTGCACTCAGCTGAGGGTAGCATTTTGTCACATTGTCTGAGGCTCAAAGTTCACAAGTTAATTAGTTTTCCTTGTATATATCGATGGTTCAGGAAGGGTAAAACACTCGAAGATGCATGCTTGAAATACTAACAACAAACACCGTCTATGGTCACTATTGTTTCATGTCTTGTAGATGAAGTCTAGAACAGGATAGTGTCATCTTAGTTGCTTGAGGACAAGCAAGAGTTTAAGTTGGGGGTATTGATGTGCCGGAGAATTTCGGCACATTTTGACACTAATTGCTTAGATTTTAGCTTGTTTTAAATGCAATTTCCCTTTTGTACTTATGTAATTTCAGTTATTTTGCAGTGTATGAGGCGTATGGACCTAAGAGCATGGAAAAGAGTTCAAAAAGCCACAAAAAGACAAGAAATGCGGTCTCATCTGCAATCGCATAACTTGTTTGCGAGCCGCCGAAGTAACCACAAACCAAACATGAAGTCTACTGAAGGAAGAAAATGAGATGCAAGATGTGGTCGCATTTCTACAATGGTGACCGCAAACCATGAATGCGGTGAAGGCGAAACTAGGGTTACAATCTGCGATGGCCATGTTAAAAATGCGGACCGCATGTCTGTTATGTGACAGAAATGCGGCTGCATATTCAACCTGAAAGGGCAGATTTGTCCGATTTTTGTCTCGATTTTTAGCCCTCTATAAATAGATTTATTGGGGTTTTGTGGGCTCTATCTGGTCTGACTTTGAAGCTACAATACAAGGCATTAATATTCCTTTCTTTTGGAAGCTTTTGGGTCAAGAATCTTTTACTTTATAAGCTTTATGGCATTTAATATTCTCTTGTTTTTGTATTTTAGTATGAGTAGCTAACTTTAAATACTAAGGTTGTGGACCCTAAATGGGTGTTATGTTAATGGGTGTTTGACATTGAATACATACATATATATATATATATATATATATATATATATATATATATATATATATATATAT
>MCJB01036506.1:227301-263301 GCA_002018475.1 Nicotiana obtusifolia
ATGTATGTATGTATGTAATGGTTGGTTGATATTTATTTATTTCTCATTCTTCATTTATTGTTGGTGGTTGCAAACATTAACAAGTGCCATTAAATTCTTACTTTGCTTGGGAAAGTGGGGTAGGATTTGGTAGAAGTAAATATCAAAGACTCAAGGCTTTAAACCTTGTTTAATAAAATCTCTTAGGAGTAAGTGGGTTTTATTTGGCATAAATTGATTATTCTTAATTGCAACTCTTTTATATTTGGAAAAATCATAAAGAGGAAATACTACCTAACTATTGGAAAATATTGGGTAGTCACTTAGACATCATTTGCATATTAAAAAGAACCTTCCATTAGAAATATATCATATTAACACCGATAGCATTACGCTTCATTAATGGGGACACAACCTTGGTTTCTTTAATCAAATTATTTACATTCTCAACATTTCAATTAGCCTTTACTTAAAATCAAACTCAATTCATACTCTTGTTATGGTTAACTGGATAGAATTACGACTTTAGTCGAGTAACACACTAGTCAAGTAACCTTTTCACACCTATTCCCTGTGGGATTCGACCCCAACCTTGTTTGGTTATTATATTTGACATCGACCGCTTTACGCTATTTATTAAAGTGTAATTTGAGCATATCACACAGTAGCACTTTGTTGATTTTTACCAGCTTGCAATTGCACTAACTTCTGCTGCCCAATGCTTTGATCTTGTACTGAAGCTTCTACCACTTGTTGACCAGATCTCTTTGAATTCAAAAAATCCTAGCATCCCCTTTCAATTGTTCTACACTAGCCATCTCAACAACAGGCAGCAACTCATGCACTGCCCCTTGTTCTTTTTCACTGCGATCACCTTCCTTAGCCTTAGCCATCATCAAACGACATGCAATTTCTTCATGTCCTTGATGTTTACAGTAGGTGCAGTACCTAGGAAGATTGTCATACACCACCTCCTGATAGTACTCCATGAATTTCCCAACACCTTTATTGACAATAAGCAACTTAACCTTCTTAAGGTGTTTGTCTAAGAGATCAAGTAATACCTTCACCGTAGCAGCACTTGGTCTTGATAGATCCTGTGTAGCTTTGTCCACAGCAAGAGGCTTCCCACACACTGTAGTAATTGATAGTAGAGATTTTTTAGCAAAGAAATATGGCGACAGCTCGTGAAACGAAATCCACGCGACTGCTTTTAACGTCTCTTCTCTAGGATTGAACCCTAATGTCCATGGAAAGGTTTTAAAAAAATATTTTCACCTTTGAACTTTATATAACCAGTAGACCTTGATGAAACCTGGACAAAATCTTCATACAGATCGAACCTGACCAAAATATGGCAAAATTCAAGCTGTCCAATATTGCAGCGGCCTTTAACTTCTAACTGGATTGGGAGAACCCTCTGTAACTCTTGTAACTCAGGTTTTCCATAGGAAAACTTCATAATAACAGCTTGATGCAAACCTTCTTCAATGGTGAATTCATTAACCTCCTCCATGGTGAACTCTATTGTTGGTTATCTATGAAGAAACTTAACAGGGAGTAAGTCGATTTTGGAATTTGTTGGGGCAGATTGCTTTGCATAAACTCGAGCAGCATATGAGTGGTTAGGGTTAGGGTTTGGGAGTGTTTCATTAGGGTTTTGGATGGTCTCTCTCAAAGCCAAATGTTGGGGAGAGGTCGCGGCAGTCATGGCTTCTCAAAGCTCCATGAAATCGCCCAAAGGAGAGAAGAGAGTGCTTGGGTTTGGGTTTTTATATTTTGGTGTTTGATTCATGGTTATAGATGTTAATTTTTTGATGTTTTGAGCTTGTGAGTTAGTCTATATGAAGTTTATATACTTGTGTGGATGTTGGTTGTAGGGTCCGAGGGGCTGGGGTGAGTTTCAGATTGGTTTTTTGAAGGTTCAGACTTTGTTGGTACTGCAGACTCGAAATCTCCTTGCATTTGCTATTTTTGGCATTTGCGAAATGATGATCCTATTTTCAATGTTGGGTTGTGAAGGCTAGCTTCACATTTTGAAGCTGATGTCGTAATTACGACATCTGCAATTGCAAAGGGGAGTCCGCATTTGCGATACTTGGTCACATTCGCGAGTTTCCTGGTGACTATATTGAAGGAGTTTCGAGACTTAGACCCATTTTCTCATATTTTGAGTCCAATACTTGGAGAGGAATTTTTGAAGAGGATTTTCACACAAGCAAGAGGGTAAGTGATTTCTGCATGATCTTGATATTATATCTTATTCCCCTTGGATTATATTACACCTATATTATGGAATTTAGAAGAGAATTTTGCGGGGTTTTAACTATGTTTTAGAAAATGAAAATTGGGGACTTGAGAGTGGATTTGGACTCGATTTTGGAATCAAATCACATATTTGGACTCGTGGGTTGTCGGTAGCCGAGATCTATCCCTTGGTTCAGGTATTGATTGTGGGGCTCAGGGTTGACTTTTGTGGACCTTTTGACAATTTTTCAAAGATCGAGGCTTTATTGATTGGGATTACTTCCTATAGACTTCCTTGGTTGATGTTGGTTAGATCTGAGCGTTAGAGATGATGTAACGACCTGACCAGTCGTTTTGAGCTCTAGTGCATTGTTCGATAGTTTAAGGCCTTTGAGTATCTTCACTTCATGTATTATGACTTGTACGCAAGGTCGGGGTTGAATATTTGGAAGTTCGGAGTCGATTCGGATGGAAAATTCTCAATTCGAAAGTTTAAAGTTGGAAGAGTTGGCCAAGGTTTGACTTTTGAGTAAACGATCTCAGAATTGAGATTTGAAGGTTTCAATAGGTTTGTATGATGATTCAAACTTGGGCGTATGTTCGGGTTGAGTATCGGGTGGTCCGGGAGCATTTTGGTGCTTATTATGGAAGTTGGCATTTTGGAGGTTTAAGAAATTCTTAAGTTTGATTTGAAGTGGACTTTTGTGTTATAGATATCTGTTTGAGGTTCTGAGCCTTGGAATAGGTTCGTATTGTGATTTATAACTTGTACGTAAATTTTGATATAATTCGGACGCGTTCGTCTAAGTTTGGACGTTTGAAAATTTAAAGAAAGGTTTCGATCATCGATTAATTGTTTTTATGTTGTTTGGTGTGATTTGAGGCCTCGAGCAGATTCGTTTTATGTTTTGGGACTGGTTGGTGTGTTTGGACAGGGTCCCGGGAGCCTCGGGTGTGTTTCGGGATGGTTTCGGACCAAGTTTGGGTGCTTTGGATGCTGTTGGTTGCTAGTGCTGGTGTTGTGCATCGCGATTGCGAGGTAATGTACGGGATCGTGAAGAATGAATTTGGGGGGCTGCTGGTTTGTGCTACGCGATCGCGACTTAGGAACCGCGATCGCGGAGAAGGAATTATGGGCCAAGGATTTTGCCTTATGCGAACGCGGCTTTTGGTTCGTGAACGCGTAGTTCTAGGAGGTAAAGCTTTGCGATCGCGTGTGGATGTTCGCGACCTGCGATTGAGGAATTTTGGGCAGCTGGTTGTTGTGTATTCACGATCGCGAGGGGATTTCTGCGATCGTGAAGAAGAACGGGCCTGGGTAGAATGGTTTTAAGTCGGGATTTTTGGCCATTTCACTCATTTTTGACTTGGTTGGGCGACTTTTGGGGTTCTTGAAGAGGAGATTTTTGTCATCCATTGTGAGGTAAGCTATTCCCACCTATTGTGAGTTAAATACATGAGTTATATACGGATTTATACATGAAAATTTATGGAAATTGTGGGATTTTGAAAAAAACCTAGAATTTGATATTTTTTGATTTTGACCATGAAATTTGACATGGAATTGGGAATAAATCATATATTTGAGTTCATAATATTATGTGTAAAGCTTATCTTCGAAAATATTTAGAATCCGGGCATGTGGGTCCGAGGGTTGACTTTATCGACTTTTCGAGCGGAGTTGGGAATTTCAATAAATTGATTTATAGGAGTATTAGAGTATTATTTTTATTGGTTTGCACATTGTTTGACTAGTTTGGAGCGACGGGCATCGGTTTGAGGTGTTAGAGTGGCGTTGGAGCCGGTTATGGAACTTCGGCGCGAGGTAAGTCTCCTGTCTAACCTTGTGAGGGGGAATTTACCCCGTAGGTGTTATATTTTTATGTACTAAATGTTGTGGGAGCTATGCACGTATGAGGTGACGGGTGTCCGTGCGTATGCTAGGATTCCTGATTATATCCGGGTAGACTTAGGTTCACGGCATGCTATAATTGTACTATTTGAATTGTCTTTGCTCGTTTAATTCCTTTATTTCGTGTTACAACTTGATACTAGACTTGCATAGGGTGATATACTTACTATTGTAGAGATGTGATGAGCTACTTGATAATTCGCGGAATAATTTGTGCTTCCCTTATGAATTTCTCCCGCCTTGTGCGTACTCATTGCAAAGCTTTCCTTAAATTTCATAACTCGATTGTGATGTGGTCGTCGTCCTTGTCGAATGCATTAAGGCTCGCCAGTGTTATGTGTTATAACCCATATTTGTACGTGTTAGATTACACCGTAAGATAGTCTACCTAGGTTCAATAAGAGAATTACCTTTGAGACAATAAGAGTTTAGTCCTATTGGTCTTAAACGATGCAAAGGTGTATAAGGGTGGTTAAAAAGTATTAGAGGATAAACGAGTTAAGGATGTTCTAACTCGCATTTTTGGGAAAATCGAGAGGTGGTTAACATCACCAAGAGGTCATGTTTTAAGGTATTTGTATGATATGATATCCGTTTCATAAGTCTTGAAGTCAAACGAGTTATGAAACAAAAGTCGACAAAAGTTGTCGCAACTTAGGTTCACAATTTTACTTAAACGTTAGGTCAAATGTTTCTGCAATTTTCTCCCAATTTACAAGGAATTACGGGGTGATCTACCTATAAAATTAAAGGTCTATGAGTCTAGTTTCCAATTATTCAAACCGTTTGTCAATACGATCTCGGAGTATTGAGATAATTATATTTCCGTAGAACTGCGCAGGCTGGTAGGTGACAAGTAGGTGCATCACCTACTTGCCAAAATTAAGGGCTAAAATTTAAAAGCCCCAAGTCGATCAATAGAGGGCTTTTAAAATCTTCTAAATCCATCTAATTCACTATTATTTCACAGCTTCAAAACCGAAAAGAGCCCCAGCAACCCCTCCCCAAAATAATCCCACACAAACCCTAATCGATTTTCCCCTCTTTCAAGTTCTAGTTGAAAGTAAACCCTAGAGTTTGAGGAACCAAAGCAAGGGCTGAGTTATCTAACAAGCAAGGTGATTTTACTGCTCTATTTTATACATGTTTTCTACTGTTAAGTCTTGGTAAGTCGTTCTATGTGTGTAAGAACTCACGGGACGGTGATCGGAAGCCGTGAGTTCAAGTTATTCACTTGTAGCGGACTGTTTTGTGGACTGTTTTGTGTTGCTGTAAGGCTGCATGTTATACTACTGATTTGTGGAGTTTTGGATGAGGAAGGGTGTGGAGAAACACCATATATATTTAGGGTTGTGGCCTGATAGTTGTTCTTAACATTTCCGGATCATTTGACACGACTATAGTGGCTATTGTACGTATGAAGTGATTGGTTTGTGTGTGGACTATTTTGGGAGATTCAATATGATTCTTATTGATGTTGTTTGGCTGTTTGGTGGCTGTTTTGACTTGTGTGAAGCCATATATATAGGGGAGATGCTGTGCGTTTTATTGCAAAATAGGTTACAGTCGGTACATAATAGTTACGACGCTTAAACGATAATGTTAGTGTCCTTTCTCTTATTGTAGACTAAGAAGTCGTGGAAGTTTCATAGCTTGAGATTGGAAAGTATTGCAAGGTATGTGAGACTATCCTTTTCCTTCTTTTGCACGACTCTTGACTGTACACAATGCAATGAACGAACCCCAAAGATACTCTACTCTTAGAAGGTAGCAGTACGTATATTGTTTCCCCTCTTATGGGAGGATTGATATGTTATTATTTCACCGTGGTAGTATGACTCTTATAAGTCCAGCATGCATTATCTATTTTACTCTACCGAGCCGCGCTATAGTCGGCCGGGTATGCCACCTATTGTGCAACTATACATATGTATATGTTTTACTCTACTTAGTCGCGCTATAGTCGACAGCTATTTTACTCTACCGAGCCGCGCTATAGTCGGCCGGGTATGGCACCTATTGTGCAACCACTGATCAGTTGGGTATGATAATGAGGAGGCCCACAGAGGCATATGTGTGAGATGATGATGAGGCCCACAGAGGCGTATATATGTATATGATGATTTTCAAAAGGATATAAATATATGTATATGCATATGCATGTCAGGCATGACATGGTTAGTCGCCCTCAGAGGCATTCAGATGGTACAGGTTGTATGTCTCTTATCCTGATGCTTATTATTGTTCTTACATTATGTTTCCTATTTTACATACTCAGTACATTATCCGTACTGACGTCCTTTATTTGTGGACGCTGCATGTCGTGCTGCAGGTCCAGGCAGACAGATAGACGGGGCTTCCCCACCACAGTAGGCTACTCAGTTCAGCAGATATTGGCGAGATTCATCCTTCGGACTTGCCACAGTCTTGGTATGCATTTTGTTGTAGGCATTATGGGCATGTCGGGGCCCTGTTCCGACGTAGGTTGCATTATGTACGTTTTTGTAGAGGCTCATAGACAAGTGTCAATTTATGCATAGACAAGTGATGGGTTGACTTATGTACAGTTGAATTGCCTTGTCGGCAAATGTATGTATTTTGTTTTATGGTTTTGCATTGCAGCCTTGTTGGCCATATTATGTATATAAGTACGTTCGTATCATGTCATGACGTCTCAGTTCGTTATAATTAATATTCGAGATTATATGCATATGACAAGACTTATAGATAATAAGGAAAGTTAGATGAAGGGTACGCGGCGCCCGTAGGGTAGGGTCCGGTGCCAGTCGCGGCCCTCCGGCTTGGGTCGTGACAGGTTCTCCCCCCAGACACTGTGCGACGAGCCGGGTGCCTGGTCAGTATCGAGCGCCATTTGGGAATTGACGTTGACTGGGGCCTCATTTCCGGGCATAGTGTTGTTTTCAACTTGGTTGTTGGCCTCGTTGTTGATTTGTGCCATGATTAATCTGTAACCTGAAAAACAGAGAATTCTGCAAAGAGCAAGTGTAAAATTGTGTTTTAAAGAAAAACGTATCGAAAGTTCACTAATATCCTCAGCCCCACGGTGGGCGCCAAACTGTTTACCCTTAAAACCGGATAACAATTGAATTTGTTCGTAGCGCTGAGGATCCGTGAATCAATTCGATACAATATAAAAATATAACGTAAAAGATTAAAGTATAATAAGCGAAAGAGAACAGCCAAACCACAAATATCCAACAGCTGATGATGAATTATGAGAAATAAGGAAGTATTTTGATGAACAGTAGAGATAGTAATGGGTAACAGTAGAATTATATTGTTTTCTCTCTGAATGTGTCGTGCTTTACAATGGGGGGTCAATGCCCTTCTTATAGGTAAGTGAAAGAGTCCTAAATAAAGTAAAAGACTGATTACAAGGCAAATCCCATTAATTACGGGATTGAATATCCCAAGATGATAGCATAACGGCTATAACAGTTGAGGAAATTGCTCCTGGCGAGATATCCGGGATTGGCGAGATATACGGTCCGAAGCCGATCCTTTGTTACGAGGCGTCCCATGGCCGACCATATCGGTTGTCCCATTTCGGCTGTCCCGGCCTACATGCCCGACTTGTTGATTTCAAATCGGGGTGGCCCGTTCTCAAATTACAACCGGTCTCAACCTAACTCGACTGCATCCGACCCAATACACTACCATATGTCGACAGTAATCACTGATTATGACACCCCCTCCAGTACTCCCACAGTTAACTTTACTGCAGCCATCTACATTCATTTTTATCTAGTCATCCTCAGGTTTGGCCCATTTTACCAACTGACTTTGGAGGACTTCTCGCAGTTTTTCCACCCCAGCATGTTATCCTTCCAAGCTACAGGTAATTGCAGCTTAGAGAATTGACATTGCAAAATTAAAGATATTTGATGGCACACTTGCCAGACGGTATGCCTACCAGACATGTATAATTTTTCAAACCTTGTTGCACATGTGCCTTTTCATAGTTCCTAGCAGATTAAAAATGGTAGGTACTGTAGTAGCATTCCAGGAACTGTACTATTTGGTTTGGTCAGCAACCATTGTAATGCCAAGCTCCTAATAATTCTGTTGTGTACTTAATGCCATAGTTGCTAGTAAAGTATGCACAAACTTGTCTTGCTACGTTGCTATACCCAAAAAGGTGTACAATAGTCTGCTGTTGAGGAATGGTGCGATAACTGTACCTTGAAGGAATCATAAAACCAAACATTTGGGCAGTTTCATCAGTTGGTACTCTATTTTATCGGAGCCTCATCGTCAGAAAGTAAACCTTAAAAGACATTTTGCTGTGCCAAACATACTTGCAAATAAAGGTTTTATTTCTAACATTCCTCAACTGTTGCCATGCAGACTTGGTAGAGAAGCTGCTTGAGTTGTCCAGTATCCAGCAAGCCCAATCTTTCCTCCTCTAAGCAATTCAACATTTTAGATCTTATTGACAACAGTAGCAGAGAAGAGAAGAGAAGGTTAAGTTTATCCCACCTCCACCTTCTATTAGTTAAGAATTCCATAACTTTGGTGATCTCTAAAGTTGTCCTATCACCTGCAAAGCTGGCTAAAGCTCCCTAACCAGTTCAATTACCTCACCAAAAGGAAACATCATCATCCCTAATTTCACATGCAATGAAAGAATCTACCTTCTCTTTGATCTCCATCATCCTTCTTCAAATATGTGATTGACAATATCTCCATTTCTTTGGAACATGATGGAACCTGCTATAGTACTTGCCATTCAAAAATTGACTCAGCAGTGAGTTGTGAGTTCTAAAATTCCACCATATCTTAGTAGCAAAAGCATTAGAGAAGTCCTAGATGAGTCTAAACCCTGTTCCACCTTTAGAAGTTGGGTAACATAGATCAAACTGCTTCTTCTAATAAAATTTATATTTGTCCTCCATCTTTCCACAGAACAAATTGGCAACAGTCTTTTCAATTTTTTATACAATTTTAGGTGAAGATAAAACTGATAAAAGATAAGGAGGGAGGGATTGAAAATTGATTTGATCAGTACAATTTTGTCACTAAAGAAGAATAATTTTTCTTGCCATCCTTGTAGCCTAGTAGCTACATTTGTCAACATATTGTTAAACTACATAATATTTTTTTAGTCCCAACATAAATAGGACACCCATTATATTGCATAGGAAAATAGAAAGTTGAGACTCCAGTAATTCTATTACCAATATCTGCAATTGTATCATAGCAGAATTTGGAGGCAACAGAAAGCTTGACTTTTGCTTATTCACCATATGTCTTGAATATTATTTATAAATTTTCACACTATCTATTACTATTTTCAAAGAGGCAGGATCATCATAGGAGAACAAAACATTGTCATCAGCATATGGCAAATGAAGGTTGATAGACCCCTTATTATCAACTGAGTATGGGATAAAATCATTATGCATTAGGTTATCAATCGGTCTTGAAAGAAGTTCTGCTTTTATGAGAAAGAGCAAGGGAGATAAAAGATTCCCTGCTTGAGGCTCATGGTTGACTTAAATAAACCAAAACCTGTCACTATTTATGTTGACTGAATTCCAAATATTTTTAGAGGGTCCTGCATACTCTGTCAATCCATAGTTCACCGAAATCCATTTATCTGAATACTTGGCATAGAGAGTCCTATTCAAACCTACCATAGGCATTAGCAAAAATATATTTTCATGTTGATTAGATTTTCTGATATTAAGAGCATAAAATACACTATACAAATAAATTCGTGCTGCATCAAAAATCAAATAGAAAGTATCATATCCACATGGATTAGTTCAAATAATGTTCTTGTAATTCTTAGCGAAACACTATTCATGAGAATTAATTCTTCACGTTTGAGCGGTTATAAATCATGATTAACATGTTAAATAAGTAGACAAGAAAAACGATCACAAGAAATTGAGAGTCGAGCGATGACAATTAATTATTAATAGAAAAACTAAGAGCCGTCGATAAGACTGGTGCAAGATTGTTATCTAGGATCTAACTCTTATTTTAATTCAAGATTCACTTGTAAAGTTGCATTAATTCTCATGTATTCAGTAGTTGATTAGCTTATTCTTGAAACTAATATTCTTCTTTTGTATGAATTTAATCTCTATGAAATAAACTAATGTGAAGCACTGCGAAATTATGCAAGACAACACTGATAACAATGGTCTTAAGAAAATTTTGTCACGAGTATTTCCCTAACTTGGTTCAATTAATGATCCAAAAGGTTTACATGATTACTTAGAAGAATCACTAATGCAAACTAAACAAGATAATGTGAGATATTCATCAAAATACTTATTTTTTGATTAAATCAGATAAAATAACTTTGTAATTCAATTCAAAACTCTATCAACAAATTTAAATAATTAAACAAGAGTCAAATTCGATGACAACATTCAAAACACCATGTTTGTCGAAAACCCTATGGAAAATTACTCCACAAATGAAAAGGAACACCTCATTTTAATGGAAAGAAAATTAAAAATATATTGTAACCATCTTTCAACCCAAATTTGTGTATTGAATTGATTGTTGGTAGAAAACTTGACGAATTCTTGCGTCTTCAGCCTCATGTCACGATTCAAATTCTACCAAGTCGTAATAATACCTAACCTAATCCGCTAGGCGAACCAACCAACATAAAAGACAATCCATGCTGGAGTTTATCAAATAAATAATAAAATAGGAGCGCAAAATATAATACAAACTACTCCAAGAACTAGTGTCATAAGTCATGCGCAATTAAAAAATAGAATACAATATTGGTATGAAAAAAATATAGGATTTGTTTTAAACAGAAGTACAACTTCGAAACTACCATGAACGAAATGGTAGGTAGCTGATAACTAGAATGTTGATTCTTTTTAATGCTCACCCTCTAACTCCACAACAGCTTAGCTCCAAAATCTGCACGCAAGGTGAAAAAATATAATATGAGTATAACCGACCTTATGTACTCAATAAGTATCAAGACTAACCTCAAAACAATAGTAGCAAGGATTAGTCAAAATATATTTAACGTGTGCAGTTCATAAGCATATGAAGAAATAAAAAAATAACCAAGGAGCAACAAGTATGAATAATAAGGTGCACAATCGAAGTAAAAGATAAGAAACATATTTTCTCAGATGTCAAGATCAAAAGTTTATATGAATACACCGAATTCTCATATAAAGGAGCCATGTATCAGCAATATTTGAATGCATCTACGTAATTATAAAATATGTAACGACCCGACCGGTCGTTTTGTGTATTTGAGTCTCGTTTTTCCTTTTGAAGCTTCCCGTATGTGCATTTGTGGTTTTATAACTTGTGGGAATGGTTGGTTTTGTTTCGACGAGGTTTTGGATTGATTTGGAATGATTGGTTCTTAGTTTGAAAGCTTAAGTTGAAAATATTGACTAAGGTTTGACTTTTGGAAAAAAGACCCTGGAACAGTATTTTATTGGTTCCAATATGTTCATATGGTGATTTTGGACTTATGCGTATGCTCGAAATTGAATTCGGAGGTTCCTAGGTTGAATTGGCTCTTTTTCCCAGAAGTTGTCAATTTAAAGGTTTAGAAATTTCTTAAATTTGACCGTAGGTTGACTTTATGACTACCGGGTTCAGATTTTTGTTTCGGGACTTGGGATAGGTCCGTTTTGTCAATTGAAACTTGTGTGCAAAGTTTGGCATCATTCCGGTTGGTTTGATAGGAATCAGACGCTTGGTGGTGATTTTAGAAATTCTTGAGTTTCTTTGTAAAGTCAATGTGTTTTGGTATCCAATTCGTGGTTCTGGATGTTATTTTGGTGTTTTGATTTTGCGAGCGAGTTTGTATGATGTTTTATACTTTTGTGGATATTTGGTTCGGAGCACCAGGGGCTCGGGTGAGTTTCAGATGCGTTTCAGATTCGTTTGGACTTGTTTCATAGCTGATGGTATGCTAGTGCTGCATTTATCGCAATGGGAGCACCCATTCGTATTTTTGAAGTACCGCATTTGTGAGATGAACATCGCATTTGTGAAGGGGGCTGGGAAAGGCAGGCTTCGCACAACATAGCAAATACAAGAAGGGGTCTGGGGCTGGGTAGGTCGCATTTGCGATCATGTGGTCTCTTTTGCCGAGTGGGGTTGACAGCTGAGATTTCGCATTTTGCGATATTTTCTAGGTACAGCAGGGGCCGCGTTTGCAACCTTTTTCCGCGTTTGCGGGGATTCGACTTCCGTAGCTGAACAAATATTGGAATTTTGGAACTTAGTCTTACTTTATCACATTTTGGAGCAGTAAACTCGGTGGAAGGAGATTTTCATACAAAGCTATTGGGTAAGTAATTTTGACTCAACATATAACATAATTGTTTATGATTTTAATATCTAAATCATGGGATTCTAAGAGAAATTTTGGAGATTTTTGACGATGTTTTGAAAAATAAAAATTTAAGATTTGAGAGTCGATTTGGACTAGAATTTTGAAATCAAAACACATATTTAGACTTGTGAGGTTATGGGTAGTCGAGATCTACCCATCGACTCGGGTTTGACCAGACGGTCTCGGGTTGACATTTGTTGACTTTTGGGGAATTGTGTAAAGATCTTAACTTTATTAATCAAAATTGGTTTCTCTTACATTGTTTGATATTATTAAGTTGTTTTTGGCTTAATTTGAGCCGATCAAGAGGTGAATTTTAAAGGAAAAATATTTTTAGAGTATTGAATTGGCCTAATTGAGGTAAGTATCTTGCCCTATTGGGCGAATTACTTCTTAGGATTTGGTCTGTTTGCATTATTTGTACTATGTGAAACACGCGTACATAAGGTGACAAGTGTGTACACGGGCATATGTATGGTAATTGACTGGATTAGATCTTAGACTATTAATATGCTTTTAATTGGAGTTGTTATTATATGAAGCACGCTATTGTTTTTCACTCCCCTTATCTTTGTGTTATGGTTGTGAATTATGTATATATTGTTGTTAAGCCGTGGGATATATATTGTTGTTGCTTTGGTATTATTGTTTGGGCGATGTGGTGGTATATGTGCACGTGGGGTGCGGTTGATTGTTGTGTTGTGAATGAGACGATCATGCGGCGACATAAGGGTGATGCATTTATTGATGCACATGCGGCAAGATAAGGGGGCTTATGCGCGTGTTGCAAGTAAGGGGAAATACTTCATTGTGATGCACACGTGGCGAGATGAGAGGTCTTATGCGTGTCTAGCTATGTAAGGGGATATATTTCTTTGTAAAGCTCATGCGACGCGATAAGGGTAAGTTGTGATTATGTTATATGGAACTTCGGGGTGATCTTGATGTTATTCTTGTGTTGGAACGGGTTGATGTTTTGAACATGTTGTTGTTTTCCTTAAATGATTTCACTTTGTGTGTTTACGAGCTTTGGTTAATTTGCCGTGTTATCACATGCGTATCCCTTGTTGCTATTTATTTGGTTATGTTTTTTGTTATTAGTTTATATTGATATTCTACACAAGTTATTTGTCTAGTGAATATCTTGACTTGGACCTCATCACTACTCCACCGAGGTTAGTCTTGATATTTACTGGGTACTGATTATGGTGTACTCATACTACACTTCTGCATATTTTTGTGCAGATCCACGTACCTCGGATCGTCCTGGAGATTCGAGCTGAGTCGTGGAGACTTCAAGGTATACTTGCTGGTTCGTTCACATGCGTCAAAGTCACCTTTTACTGTTTCTTTGCTATTGTTATTGTATTTCTAAATAATGTTGTATTTTGAGATTTCTAGTGTACTCTCTTTAGAGCTTATGACTCAGTATTATCGAATTTTGGGATTTATGTAACTTTGTATTCTGCTTTTGGTAATGTTATGGTACTTTTCAGCTATCATTAATATTTAAGTTGGTATTTGATTATGATGTTCTTGCTACGTGATAGGCTTACCTAGTCCTAAGAACTAGGTGCCATCACAATCCTTAAGGTGAGATTTTGGGTCGTGACAAGTTAGTATCAGAGCTTTAGGTTCATAGGTTCTACGAGTCATAAGCAAGTTTAGCAGAGTCTTGCGGATCGGTACGGAGACGTCTGTTATTATCTTCGAGAGGCTATGAAACTATTAGGAAAATTCCACTTTTTTCATTCCTTATCGTGCAGATTTATTGATTTTGGAAATTGAGCCTTTGTCTTTCTATTTGCTCATGAATTGGTGAGGATACAAGCTTCAGTCACTAATGATGCTGTCCCCGATGTCGGTGTTACTAAAGGTCAGGGTAGAGGCCTCGACAGAGGCGGAGCACGTGATGCGGCGAGGGGCCGTGCTAGGGCCGCGACTGAGGAGCCACCAATAACTCTGGTTGGGGAGTAAGTACTCGAGGCACCTGGTTCTACCCTTGGTCTTCAAGAGACTTTAGCGCACTTCCTGAGCATGTTTGGTACCTTGACTCAAGCGAGATTGATCCAAGTTGCACCAGCTACTTCTAGGCTGGGGGAGGAGCTCAGACTCCCTTCCCGTACTCCAGAGTAGCAGGATCATGTTGATTAGGCTCCGGGTGTTATGCCGGTGCAGCCTATATTAAGGTTTAGCCTGAGGTCAAGCCAGCAACGTCAGAGGAGGAGTAGAAGAATGTTAGAGAGGTTCAAGAAGTATCATCCTCCTACTTTCAGTGGCGCAACTTCTGAGGATGCACAAGATTTTCTAGACCAGTGTCACTGTATTCTGCGCACTATGGGCATAATGGAGTTGAGCAAGGTCAACCTTACCACTTTTTAGCTGACAGGGTTGGCATATAGATAGTGGCAGACTTATGAGGAGAGAAGGCCAGCTGGTGCAACACCAAATACTTGGGCTCAGTTCACTGATCTATTTTTGAGGTAGTTCCTCCTGCAGACCCTTAGAGATGCATTGCGCACCGAGTTCGAGTAGTTGCGTTAGGAGACTATGACAGTGTCCGAGTATGCTATGAGGTTTAGTGAGTTGTCTCGTCATGCACCTACTTTGGTTTCCACTACTAGAGAGAGAGAGTCAACATATTTATTGAGGGACTCGGTTATGACTTTAGATTTGGGATGTCAGGGGACTTGGAGACCGATACTCCGTTGTAGGTTGTGGAGATCTCTAGGAGGTTGGAGCATATCTGCGACCGGGAGAGGGAGGATAGGGAGGCCAAGAGGCCTCGAGATTTTGGAGGATTTAGTGGTTCCTGTTCTGTAGTTTCAGCTTGTCATGACCGAGGTTATATCAGTCAACCAGTTCAGTCTGTACTTCAGGTTACTCGCATTGCTCCAGCTATTTAGGGACCTCAGAGTACTCATCTTAGACAACCATCTTCCAGTGCACCTCCTGTACGGGGTTCCTACAATGGTTATTCTAGCAGTGCAGGTCAGACTCAGTACCGACAACCACGCCCGCAGAGAGGTTGTTTTGAGTGTGGTGATACTAGGCACATGGTGAGGGATTGTCCCAGACTTTGGAGAGGTGAACCTCCGCATGGTACTCAGGCTCTGGTTTCTGCTCCAGTTACTACTCCACTTGTACAGCTAGCTTAGGGTGGAGGACAGGCGGGTAGAGGACGTCCTAGATGGGGAGGCCAGGCCCGTTGTTATGCTTTCCCTAGTAGGACTGAGGCTGTTGCATCAGATGCTGTCATCACAGGTATTATTCCGGTTTGTCATAGGGATGCTTCAGTTTCATTCGATCCGGGTTCCATTATTTTTATATGTATTATCTTACTTTGATTCATATTTGGATATGTCTCGTGATTCATTGAGTACCCACGTTTATGCGTCTGCACCTGTTAGGGATTCTATTATGGCAGATCGTGTCTATTATTCTTGTTTGGTCACTATCGGGGTTTACGAGACTAGGTTTGACTTTTTGTTACTCAATATGGTAGACTGTGATGTGATTTTGGGCATGGAATGGTTGTCACCGTATCACGTTATTCTTGATTGTCACGCTAAGACCACAACGCTGGCTATGCCAGGGTTGCCGAGGTTGGAGTGTAGAGGTACATTGGGTCATGTTCCTAGTATGATGGTGTCCTTTTTGAAGGCACAATGGATGGTTGAGAAGGGGTGTTTGACATACTAGAGTTTGTGAGGGATGTTAGTGCTGATACTCCTACCGTTTAGTCAGTCTCGGTAGTTGCTTGATAAGGGTTTCATCAGACCGAGTGTCTCACCTTGGGGTGCTCCAGTTCTATTTGAGAAGAAGAAAAACAACTCTATGGGGATGTGTATTGACTACAGGTAGCTGAACAAGGTTATCGTCAAGAACAAGTACCCACTACCGCGTATTGATAATTTGTTTGATTAGCTTTAGGATGCTAGGGTACTTTCAAAGATTGACTTGAGATCGGGGTACCATCAGTTAAAGATCCGGGCTTCAGATATTCCGAAGATGACTTTCAGGATCCGCTATGGTTACTATGAGTTTTTGGTGATGTCTTTTGGGCTGACCAATGCCCCAGTAGCCTTTATGCACTTGATGAACAATGTGTTCCATCCATATCTTGATTCCTTCATCATCATGTTCATTGATGATATATTGGTGTATTCTCGTAGGCGGGAGGATTATAAGCAACACTTGAGTATCGTGCTCCAGACTTTAAGGGAGAAGAAACTATATGCTAAATTCTCAAGGTGCGAGTTTTGGTTCGATTCAGTGGCATTATTGGGCCATGTGGTGTCCAATAAGGTGATTAAGATGGATCCGAAAAGATTGAGGTAGTTCAGAGTTGGCCCAGGTCTTCTACCGCTACAGAGATCCGGAGTTTTCTAGGCTTAGCTAGGTATTATCCCCGTGTCGTGGAGGGTTTTTCATCCATCACTGCTCCTTTGGCTAGATTGACTCAGAAGGGTGTCCCATTCAGGTGGTCTGACAAGTGCGAGAAGAGCGTTCAGAAGCTCAAGACTGCCTTGACTACAACTCAAGTTTTGGTTTTTCCTTTAGCGTCAGGTTTGTATACAGTCTATTGCGATGCTTCTCGGATTGACATTGGATGCGTGTTGATGCAAGAGGGTAGAGTGATTGCTTATGTTTTGCATTAGTTAAAGCCCCATGAGAAGAACTACCAGTACATGATTTAGAGTTGGCAGCCATTATTCACGCGCTCAAGATTTAGAGGCATTATCCCTACGGCGTGTCATGTGAGGTGTTCATGGATCACAGTAGTCTACAACACTTATTCAAGCAAAAGGATCTGAACTTGAGGCAACGGAGGTGGTTAGAGCTACTAAAGGACTATGATATTACCATTCTTTTTCATCCTGGAAAGGCCAATGTAGTGGCCGATGCTTTGAGTAGGAAGGCTGAGAGCATGGGGAGTCTTTCTTTTATTCCGGTTGGAAAGAGATAGTTAGCTTGGATGTTCGGGCTTTGTCCAACAGGTTCATAAGGTTGGATGTTTCCGAGCCTAGCCAGGTTCTTGCTTGCGTGGTTTCACGGTCTTCTTTTTGAGTGCATCAGGGTGTGCCACTATGATCATCCCCACTTGCTTGTACTTAAGGACACGGTGTAGCACAACGATGCCAAGGAGGTGACTTTTGGTGGTGATAGGGTATTGAGGCTTTAGGGCCAGATTTGTATGCCAATGTGGATGGGTTACGGGAGCTGATTCTTGAGGAGGCCCATAGTTCACGGTATTCAATTCATCCGGGCGCCACGAATATGTACAATGATATGAAGCAATACTACTGGTGGAGAAGAATGAAGAAAGATATTGTGGAGAATGTGGCTCGGTGTTTGAACTATCAGCAGGTGAAGTACAAGCATCAGAGACCAGGTGGTTTGCTTCAGAGGCTTGACCTTCCGAAATGGAAGTGAGAGCGTATCACTATGAATTTCGTAGTTGGACTTCCATGAACCTTGAGGAGATTCGATGCAGTATGGTCATTGTGGACAGACTGACCAAGTCTGCACACTTCATTCCAATCATGGCTACCTACTCTTTAGAGCAACTAGCTCGGATTTATCTTTGTGAGAGTGTTCTCCTTCATGGTGTGTCGATATCTATTATCTTGGATCGAGGCACACAGTTCACATTGAATTTTTGGAGAGCCGTGCAACATGATTTGGGCACACAGGTCAAGCTGAGTACGTCATTTCATCCACAGATAGACAGACAGTCGGAGTGCACTATCCAGATCTTGGAGGACATGTTACATTCTTGTGTTATTGATTTTGGGGGCTCGTGGGATCAGTTTTTACTGCTAGCAGAGTTCGCCTACAACAACAACTATCAGTTGAGCATCTAGATGGCTCCGTACAAAGCCTTATATGGAAGAGAATGTCATTCTCCTGTTGGTTGGTTTGAGCCTGGGAAGGCTAGGTTGTTGGGCACTGATTTAGTCCGAAATGCCTTGGAGAAGGTGAAGTTGATTTAGGATCAGCTTCATACAGTGCAGTCCAAGCAGAAGAGTTATGTTAATAGGAGGACTCGTGTTGTGGCATTCATGGTCGGTGAGAGGGTTCTACTCAAAATTTCAGCCATGAAGGCTATGATGAGGTTCGGGAAAAAGGACAAGTTTCTTCGTAGGTATATTGGTCCTTTTGAGATTCTTGAGAGAGTGGTGAGGTGGCCTATTGATTTGCATTGCCACCTAGCTTATCAGGAGTTCACTCGGTGTTCCATGTTTCCATCTAGAAGTACTATGGCGATCCGTTACATGTGTTAGATTTCAGCTCAGTTCAATTGGACAAGAATTTGACCTATGTTGAGGAGCCAGTGGCTATATTGGACAGCCGGTAAAGGTCAGTGGAGATGTTAATCGGTCGAGGAGGAGACTTGGGAGATCGAGCATGATATGTGGAGCCGTTGTAGTCATCTTTTTGGCACTTTAGCTATGTCTCTATACTCGTTCGGGGATGGACGTTTGTTTAAGAGGGGGAATGTAATGATCCGACCAGTCGTTTTGTGTATTTGAGCTCCGTTTCCCCTATTAAAGCTTCCCTTATCTACATTTATGGTATTATGACTTGTGGGGATGGTTGATTTCATTTCAGGGAGATTTTGGATTGATTTGGATCGATTGATTCTTAGTTTTGAAGCTTAAGTTGAAAATATTGACCGAGGTTTGACTTTTGTAAATGATCCCGAAACAGTGTTTTGATGGTTCCAATAGGTTCGTACGGTGATTTTGGACTTAGGCGTATTCCCAAAATTAAATTCGGAGGTTCCTAGGTTGAATTGACTCTTTTTGTCGGAAGTTGTCAATTTGAAGGTTAAGAAATTTCCTAAATTTGACCATAAGTTGATTCTATGAATATTGGCTTCAAATTTTTGTTTCGTGACTTGGAATAGGTCCGTTTTATCATTTTGTACTTGTGTGCAAAGTTTGGCATCATTTCGAGTTGGTTTGATAGGAATCAGACACTTGGTGGTGATTTTAAAAATTCTTGAGTTTCTTTGGGAAGTCTATGTGTTTTGGTGTCCGGTTCGTGGTTTCAGATATTATTTTGGTGTTTTGAGTTCGTTAGCGAGTTTGTATGATATTTTTAGACTTGTGTGGATGTTTTGTGTGGAGCCCCGACAGCTTAGGTGTGTTTCGAACACGTTTCGGATTGGTTTGGACTTGTTTCATAGTTGCTGATGTCACACTGGTGCTACAATGCTTGCAAATGCAAGCACCAGTTCACATTTGTTAAATATCACATTTCCGAGATGAACATCGCATTTGCGAAGGGGGCTGGGAAAGGCAAGTTTCGCATTTGCGAAGCTAGCGTCGCAAATACGAGAAATGGTCTAGGTCTGGGTAGGTCGCATTTGCGACCATGTGGTCGCTTCTGCGGAGTGGGGTTGGCAGCTGAGACTTTGCTTTTGTGAAGTAGGAGTCACTTTTGCGACATTTTCTTGGCACAACAGGGGTCGCATTTGCAATCCTTTTCTCGCATTTGTGGACACCAGGTCGCTTTTGCGACTTCCGCAACTGAACAAATATTGGGATTTTGGGGATTTACTCTCATTTTATTATATTTTGGCGCCCTAGACTCGGTGGGAGGGGATTTTAGGAGAAGATTTTCATACAAAGCTATTGGGTAAATGATTTTAACTCAATTTTGATTATATACATGATATTGTATGATTTTTAGCATCTAAATCATGGGTTTTGAAGGGAAATTTTGAGGTTTTTGACTACGTTTTGAACTAAAAATTTGAGATTTGAGAGTCGATTTGGACATGGATTTGAAAACCAAACACATATTTGGATTCACGGGGTTGTGGGTAGTCGAGATCTAACCTTCGACTCGGGTTTTGACCATGCTAGCCGGGGTTGACTTTTGAAAATTATTTAAAGATAATAATTTTACTAATTGAAATTGGTTTCTCTTACATTGTTTGATATTATTAAGTCGTTTGCTAGATTTGAGCCGAGCGAAAGTGATTTTAAAGGAAAAACGTTTTTAGAGTATTGAATTGACCTAATTGAGGTAAGTATCTTGCCTAACTTTGTTTGGGGGAATTACCCCTTAGGATTTGGTTTATTTGCATTATTTGTACTATGTGAAATGATGTGTACATAAAGTGACGAATGTGTACACGGGCGTACGTGTGGTAATTGACCGGATTAGATCTTAGGCTATTAATATGCCTTGAATTGGAGTTGTTTTTATATGAATTGGTCATTGTTTTTATTATATGATTTCACTTTGTGTATTTATAAGCTTTGGTTAATTTGCCGTGTTATCACATGCCTATTTCTCGTTGCTATTTGTTTGGCTATGTTTTCCATTGTTAGTTTATATTGATATTCTGATTTGTCTAGTGAGTGTCTCGAGTTGAACCTCGTCACTACTCCTCTGAGGTTAGTCTTGTTACTTACTGGGTACCGATTATGGTGTACTCATACTACGTTTCTGTACATTTTTGTGCAGATCCAGGTACCTCGCATCGTGCTGGTCGCTAAAGATTCGAGCTGAGTTGTGGAGACTTCAAGGTATACCTATTGTTCCGTTCCCAGGCCTCGAAGTCACCTTTTACTGATTCTTTGCTACGGTTTATCATATTTCCAAATAGTGCTATATTTTGAGATTTCTAGTGTACTCTCTGTAGAGCTTATGACTCATTATTATTGGGTTTTGGGATTTATGTGACTTTTGTATTCTGCTTTTGCTTATGTTATGGTACTTTTTAGCTTTCATTAATTTTTAAGTTGGTGTTTGGTTATGTTGATCTTGCTACATGATAGGCTTACCTAGTGATTGTCGTGACAAATGTCGTGATAATGACTCAAACTTTACATCAACGGACACCCTCCAAGTGTCCAAAACCTGCTAATAATCCTTATGCATATGTAAAAAATCGAGTAGAATATGAGGATGATAGGCATGATTATTGCATGTAAGAATGCATGAATATGGTATCTCGTGTCAAACCATAAACTTGTCAAATTCTCATAGCCTGTACACATACGACTTAAAGTAACATGTGTAATCATGTGACACCGGAGGGATGGATCCATGCGCCATATCTGAGAATAATATCTCTACAATCAATCATCAATCCACACAGAAACACCCATCGTGTCAATATTCCTCTCATCATCATTATGTATATATCAATCCACATAAAAACATCCATCGTGTTAATATCTCTCTCATGCGCCATGCATATATATATCAATCTACATAGAAACACCCATCGTAACAATATCACACTCCTCCTCACCATGGATGTACATGAAAGACTTCATGCATATACATCCATGTGATTCCAATAGTTTCGTATGATGATTTTTTGGACTTGGGCATATGCCCCGATTGGCATTTGGATGTTTCTAGAAGGTTTCGACACTATTTGGTGAAAGTTGGCAATTTGAAGGTTTGGAAAGTTTATAAGTTTGACCGGGATCTAACTTTGATGTTATCGGGTTCGGGTTATTGCTATGAGAGTTAGAATAGGTTTGATATGTCATCTAGAACCTTGTATGCAAAATTTGAATTCTTTCCGGATTTGGTTAGGCTTGAATCGGTTGTTTGGTTCAAAGTTTGAAGTTTATGAACTTAAGAGATTGATCTTGATCGATGATTCGTGGTTTTGATGTTGTTATGTGAGATTTAAGGCCTCGAGTAAGTCCATTTATTTTGGGACTTATTGGTATGTTCGGACGGGGTCCCGAGGGGCTCAGGTGAGTTTCGGATAGGTTTGGGTTGTGTTGCGCTTATTTTTTATGTTTCGACGTTCGTGCCATCTCTTTCATTGTTAGCCTATTTCATACGCTAGAATCTAAAGTTTTCCATTTCATGGAAATACCTTTATTATCGAGTTTATCCTTAAGAAATTAATTGAAGTTGAAGTTATTGAAAGTCATCTCTATTTGAGATATTAGACGTGAGTTGTCCGTGCGATTGTGACTTGAAATGTGGGCACAAGGTGCTGTGAGCATATGATTGTGGGTTGAGATTCATGACTTGTAACTTTGAGTTCCTCTTATTCATATGCGTCATCCTATTTTGCTTCATATTTGATTATGTCTCGTGATTCTTTGAGTGCTTCTATTTATATGTCTACGCCTGTTGGGGATTCTATTATGGTAGACCGGGAATATCATGCTTGTTTGGTCAATATCGGGAGCAATGAGACTAGGGTAGACCTTCTATTACTTGATACGATGGATTTTGATGTGATCTTGGGCATGGACTGGTAGTCACAATATCACGCTATTTTGGATTGTCACACCAAGACTGTGACATTAGCCATGTTGGGGTTGCCTAGATTGGAGTAGAGAGGGACTCTTAACCATTCCACTAGTAGGGTCATTTCATATGTGAAGGCTCCGCGTATGGTCGAGAAGGGGTGTCTGGCATATTTGGCCTATATTCGCGATTCATGTGCGGAGGTTCCTTCCATGGATTTGGTTCCATTTGTGCGTGAGTTCCCAGAGGTTTTTCCTACAGATTTGCTGGGGATTCCACCCGACAAAGATATCGACTTTTGCATTGACTTGGTTCTCATACCATATGGCCCCAGTTGAGTTGAAATAATTGAAGGAGCAGTTGCAGGATTTGCTTGACAAGGAATTCATTAGACCTAGTGTCTCACCTGGGGGGTGCACTGGTGTTGTTTTAAAGAAGAAAGACGGCTCTATGAGGATGTGTAGTGACTACATGCAGCTGAACGAGGTCACTATCAAGAACAAGTATCTGTTGCCAAGTATTTATGACTTATTTGACCAGCTTCAGGTGTCAAGGTGTTTTCAAGGATTGACTTGAGATCTGGCTACCTTCAGTTCAATATTAGGGCATCCGATGTCCCTAAGACAGCTTTTTGAACTCGGTATAGTCACTATGAGTTTTTGGTGATGTTATTTGGCTTGACGAATGCCACGACAACCTTTACAGATTTGATGAACCGAGTGTTCAAGCCCTATCTGGAATCTTTTGTGTTTGTCTTCATTGATGATATTTTGGCTTACTCACCCAGTCGAGAGGAGCATGAGAAACATCTTCGGATCTTACTTTAGACTTTGAGGGATCGTCATCTATATGCCAAGTTTTCAAAGTGTGAGTTCTGGTTGGACTCGGTTGCCTTTTTGGTCCATGTTGTATCTTCCGAGGGCACTAAGGTGGATCCTAATAAGATTGAGGCAGTTTAGAACTGACCTAGACCTACTTCAACTACAGCGATTCAGAGCTTCTTGGGTTTGGCGGGTTACTATTGCCGGTTCGAGAAAGGGTTTTCATCTATCTTGGCCATATTGACCAAGTTGATTCAGAAAGGTGCTCTTTTCAGATGGTCCGATGAATGTGAGTTGAGCTTTCAGAAGCTCAAGATTGCATTGGCTACAACCCTAGTGTTGGTGTTGCCTACAAGTTTGGGATCTTACACTGTGTATTGTGATGCATCGCGTATTGGGCTTGGCGCGGTGTTGATGCAGGATGGTAGGGTAATTGCCTATGCATCTCGAGAGTTGAAGGTTCATGAGAAGAATTACCATGTGAAAATTTTAGAATTGGTAGCCATTGTTCACGCGCTGAAGATTTGGAGGCACTATCTATACGGTGTTCCATGTGAGGTCTACACCGATGATCGGAGTCTCCAACATCTATTCGAGCAGAAAGATCTCAATTTGCGGTGGAGATGGTTATAGTCGTTGAAAGACTATGATATCACCGTACTATATCATTCGTGGAAGGCCAATGTAGTGGCCAATGCATTTAGTAGGAAGGATGAGAACATGGGCAGTTTGGGATATTTACTGGTAGTTGAGAGGCCATTAGCTATGGATGTTCAAGTGTTGGCCAATCGATTTGTGAGATTGGATGTTTCGGATCCTAGATGAGTTCTTGCTTGTGTTGTGGCACCGTCCTCGTTGTTAGAGCGTATCAAGGCTCGCCAGTTTGATGATCCTCACTTGTTGGTGTTGAAGGACACGGTGCAGCGAGGTGGTGCTAAGGAGGTCGTGATTAGAGATGATGGTGTTATGCAACTTCAAGGCTAGATTTGTGTTCCAACTATTGATGGGTTGAGAGAGTTGATCCTTGAGGAAGCCAATAGTTCACGCTATTTCGTTCACCCAGGTGTCGCAAAGATGTACTGTGACTTGAAACAACACTATTAGTGGCGAAGTATGAAGAAAGATATTGTTTCTTATGTCTCTCGGTGTTTGAATTGCCAAAAAGTGAAGTATGAGCATCAGAAACCGGGTGTATTGACCTAGAAATTGGAGATACCAAAGTGGAAGTGGGAGCACATTACTATGGATTTTGTGGTAGGCTTACCACGGACTATGAGGAAATATGACGCAGTCTGTGTTATTATGGACTGGTTGACTATGTTCGCACACTTCATTCCAGTGGTGACTTCCTATTCTTCAGAGCGGTTGGCTCAGATTTACATATGGGAGATTATCCGCCTGCACGGTGTGCCAATTTCTATCATTTCTGACCGAGGCTACAGCTCATATCACATTTTTGGAGAGCCGCGCAATGTGAGTTGGGTACGCGGGTTGAGCTGAGTATTGCGGTTCATTCTCAAACCGACAGATAGTCCGAGCGCACTATTTAGATCTTGGAGGACATGTAACGTGCCTGTGTTATTGATTTGGGAGGTTCATCTGACCAGTGTTTACCTCTAGTAGAGTTCTACAAAAACATCTATCAGTAGAGCATCTAGATAGCTCCGTATGAGGCCTTATATGGGAGGGGATGTCGTTCGCCGATTGGTTGGTTTGAGCCCAGAGAGGCTAGACTGTTGGGCACTAATGTGCCGGGTAATTTCGGCACATATTGATACTATTTGTTTAGAAATTGCTTGCTCCACCTGTTAATTATCATGATATTTACTTAGTTTTAGTGTAATTTCAGTATATGGATGGAAGAGACCCAGAAGCGTGAAGAGAAGTCCAAAAGCCGTCCAAAGGCAAGAAAAGAGATCAAGATTACAGCAGGTGCAATTCTGCGACCGCAAAGTAGATATGCAAGTCGCAGAATTCGCATTTAAATCGCAAAGGCAGACAGTACTTCAAGCCAAAGTTCAAGTAAGAATGGGGTCACAAATGCGACCGCAGAATGGAAATGCTAACCGCATCTTCATCACAGACACGGACAGAGTTTGAGATGAAAACTAGAGGGAGGATCGCGAATCGCATTCTGCAATCGCAGAATCACTCTGCGGACCGCTTTCTCAAATGCGATAAGAAGGAAAAGTTCTGGTGTGATCTGCGATAAAGTGTGAAGACTCTGCGGACCGCATTCCTGTTCTGCGACAGGAATGCGATCGCAGACGGGTAACTAGGTCAGACGTTATTTCCGCTCACCTCGATTTTTAGGCCTCTATAAATAGCTTTTCTAGGGTTGTGTGAAGAGAGACTAGTCAGAATTCAAAGTGCAAAGTATTGCTTTTGGTTATTTTCAAATTTGGAGAGATTTTTGGGTGATCAAAACTGAGAAATCGATATTGTTGTAAGATGAATTCAATTATTCTTATTTGTTCTTTAGTTTTCAACATGTGTAGCTAAATTCTAATACTGAGGTTGTGAACCCTAGATGGGTGGAATGTTATTGAAAAATTGATATTGATTCTAATTTCGAAAAGAAGCTTGATATTTATTTGTTTCTCGTTCTTAATTTAATCGTTAGTGGTTGTAAACATTAACGAGTGCCAATTTACGCTATTGTATCTTGGAAAAGGGAGGTAGAGTTTGGTAGAGATAAATAACGACAATTCAAGGCTTTAAATCTTGTTTAACAAAATCACTTAGGAATAAGAGGATTTTAAGTCGGTGAATGAGTGGGTGTTCTTAATTTCGACTCTTTAGTATTTGGGAGGATCATAAGAGGATACGTTATCTAATTATTGGAAAATATCAGATAACACGCTAATAAGAACCGATTGCCTATCAAGAACGGATGTCAATATCAATATCAATACATTCTACTACATTAGGGGGAGCACAACCTTAGTATCTCAACTTCATATCTTTATTCAAGTATTATTTTCAAGCTACAATTATTAGTTTAACTTTCTTTAAGTACTCAAAATTAAGTTATTTTATTTGGCTACTTGATCGAATTACGACTAAGTAAAGTATTGCATTAATCAGATATTTGTTTCACGCCTATTCCCTGTGGGATTCGACCCCAACCTAGTTGGGTTACTATATTTGACATCGATCGCTTACACTATTATAAAGGTGTAATTTGAGCGAATCAAATTTTGGCGCCGTTGCCGGGGAATACGGTTTTGAAATTTATGATTAGTATATATTTTGCTATAAGTCTAATTCCACTTGATTGCACGTTGTTTATTTTGGTGGTTGTAGGCAGGAAAATATGGCAGATCATATAGATGATGTGGATGTGGAAAACGAAGAGAATCCGTTTGCCGACATTGAGGAATACATTAAAGACACTAATGCTATAGTACCTCCAGCTATAGGTGCTGCTACATTCAAAGTAGAACACGGGCTGATTTTGATGCTGAAAAGCTGAGGGATATTTTAGAAATTCTACTGATGATGATCCGATACAGTACCTCAGGAACTTTTTGGTGTTTGTGCAACACACAAGCAGAATAACGTCTCTGACGATGCATTAAGGCTCAGATGTTTTAAGTACTCATTAGCTGGAGATGCGAGAAAATGGCTGCAAAACCTTCCTCCGAATTCCATCCATTCATGGCCTGAGTTGGTCCGGGCTTTCTTGTCAAAGTGGTTTCCACAAAGCAAGAAATCAGAGCTCCGGGATAAAATATTTTTCTTCAAACAACCACCGGGTGAACAGCTGCACGAAGCATGGGAACGATTCAAGTTTTATTTGGTGAGGTCGCCAAACCATGGCTTTCCAGACTCCATTTTGCTGGAAAAGTTTTACATGGGTTTGGATCCGATGAACCAATCGATAGCGAAAAATGCTGCTGCTGGTTCTTTCATGGATAAGACTTTCGCTAGAGTCACTCAGATTATGGACAAGATGGCTAAACATAATCAAGATTGGCATTCTGAGGACACTACAGGTGGCATTACAATTGGGTCCCCTTCCATGAACAACTTGATCAAAGAAAACCAAGAAAGGGACCAAGTGATTGCTGAACTTGCTACTAATGTCAATGTCTTGAAAAAGTTATTCACTGAAAATCAGAAGAAAAAATTAATGTAGTAGAGGATGTGATACCAACACACAGTGAAGAATATGAAGAGGCAAATTTTGTTAACAATACTCATGGTGGTTATCAAAGGCAGCCCTACCAGGGTCAAGCAGCACAAAATCATTGGAGACCAAACCCGCAAGGGCAAGGTTCCCAACAATGGCGGAGTGATCAAACTGGACCTAGTCAGGGTAATTGGAACAACAATAACCATTTTCCAAATCGGAGTTCCAATCCTTATGTTCCTCCGAAAGGGCACTATCCGAATCAAGGATCATCTAGTGAGTCTAAATTGGAAAGTATGCTCGAGAGGATAATACAAAACCAAGAGAAGTCAGACACCTCAATGAAGAATATGACTGAATTGGTTGGCTGCCACACAGCAGCTATCCAAAAGTTGGAATTGCAAATGAGGGATCTCTCTTGTGAGCAATATCCACCGCAAAAAGGAACGCTTCCTAGCGACACGATTGCAAATCCTAAAGGAAGTGGAAGTGGTCCAACTGCTCACATCATGGCTGTCACAACTAGGAGTGACAGCGTAAAGATGCTGCTGAAGAGTTTCAGACGGAGGTTGGAAGTGAAATTGTTGCTGAAAGAAGTAATGTTGTTGAGGTAGGTAAAAATCCAGAAATTGTTGTGAACACAGAGGATATTCAGGAAGAGGTAAAGGATAAGGCAGAAGAAACACCAATCGTTCTTCTGCCGATTCCTAGACCCCCTCCACCATTTCCCCAGAGACTTACAAGGAGAGTTGACGATAGCAATTTGAGAAGTTTTATGACATTCTCAAGCAGCTATCAGTCACTATACCTTTCTTGGAAGCTTTCCAAGAAATGTCGGGATTTGCCAAATACTTGAAGGACTTGATCACTAAAAAGAGAAACACCAGGAATGAAGTGGTCAACATAACTCACAGAGTAAGCTCTATCATAGCAACAAACCAGATCCAAAAGAAGGAGGATCCAGGAGCTTTCACTATTCTGTGTACTATTGGAGTACGCGATTTTGCTAAGGCCTTGTGTGACAATGGAGCTAGTATAAATCTAATGCCTTTAGCCATTTACAAACAAGCCGGGCTAGGAATGCCAAGGCCGACAAGCATGAGATTGCAGATGGCTGACCGATCTATCAAGAGACCAGTGGGTATTGTGGATGATGTGATTGTCAAGGTTGGAAAATTTCATATTCCAGCCGATTTTGTTATCCTTGATTGCGCAGTGGACAAGGAAATCCCCATTATTTTGGGAAGACCTTTCTTAGTTACGGGAAGAGCTCTCATGGACTCGGAACGTAATGAAATAAAATTCCAGGTAAATAATGAAGAAGTTACTTTTCAAGCTAGCAAGGGGATGAAGATGCCAACCGAATATGAAAACATTTCATTAATCGGCATTATTGATGAAGTTGATGAAGCAGTGGATATAAAAATGGAAGAGCAATGTTTTGGTGAGGCCCTGGCGGCCATATTGGTGAATTTTGATGGAAACGACTTGGATGGGTTCATGGAGTCAGTAAATGCCTTAGAAGGTCGCAGTTCTTATTCATATACTCGACCAAAACTGTCTCTAGACTTGGAGAATCGAGCTACGCCTCCAGCAAAGCCTTCCATTATTGAACCACCCCAATTAGAGCTCAAGCCACTTCCATCGCATTTGAGGTACAAATTTCTTGGTTCGAATAACACTTTACCAGTAATCGTGTCGTCTTTGTTGAAAGATGTGCAGGTAGAGCAGTTGCTGAAAGTTCTTAGGGAACACAGACAGACAATCGGATGGACGATAGCGGACATCTGAGGTATTCCAGCTGGAATTTGTGAGCACAAGATTCAACTTGAAGACGGAACAAAACCAAGTGTGGAGCACCAGAGAAGGCTGAATCCAGCAATGCAAGAAGTGGTGAAGAAAGAGATCATAAAATGGCTGGATGCAGGAGTTGTTTACCCGATTGCCGATAGCTCATGGGTGAGTCTAGTGCTGTGTGTGCCAAAGAAAGGAGGTATGACCGTGGTAACGAATGAAAAAAATGAGCTGATTCCAACACGAACCGTAACTGGATGGCGAGTATGCATGGATTACAGGAAGCTCAACAGTGCCACGTGCAAGGATCACTTCCCTATGCCTTTTTATTGATCAAATGCTTGATCGGCTAGCTGGAAAGTCCTTTTATTGCTTCCTTGACGGATATTCCGGGTACAATCAGATTAATATTGCTTTGGAAGACCAGGAAAAGACAACGTTCACCTGTCCGTATGGGACTTTTGCCTTCAGTCGCATGCCCTTCGGTTTATGCAATGCTCCAGCTACATTCCAACGGTGCATGATGTCGATTTTTTCAGATATGGTGGAAGACTTCCTCGAAGTCTTTATGGATGATTTCTCGGTAGTTGGGGAAACATTTGATCAATGTTTGAAAAATCTCAAGACAGTGTTGAAGCGATGTGAAGAAACAAACGTTGTATTAAATTGGGAAAAATGCCACTTTATGGTGGACGAAGGTATTGTTTTGGGTACAAAATCTCCAGACATGGTATTGAAGTGGATAAAGCAAAGATTGAAATCATTTCCAAGCTCCCTCCTCCCACATCAGTGAAAGGTGTCCGTAGCTTTTTGGGGCATGCGGGATTTTATAGAAGGTTCATAAAAGATTTCTGAAAGATTGCACATCCAATGTGTAAAATCTTAGAGAAAGATACGAAGTTTGTCTTTGATGAAAAATGCCTCGCTGCCTTTGAAGAGCTGAAAATGAAACTGACCACTGCTCCTATTATTATCACACCAGATTGGTCATTACCTTTTGAGTTGATGTGTGATGCTAGCGGAGTAGCTATTGGGGTGATGTTGGGGCAGAGGCACAACAAAATTCTTCACCCGGTATATTATGCTAGCAAGACACTGAATGGAGCACAAATGAACTATACTGTAACGGAGCAGGAACTGTTAGCAATTGTATATGCTTTTGAGAAGTTCCGTGCATATCTATTAGGCTCCAAAGTGATTGTATATACTGATCACGCTGCTCTTCGTTATTTAATGGCAAAGAAAGATGCTAAACCTCGACTCATCCGATGGGTGTTACTGCTAAAAGAGTTTGACTTTGAAGTCATGGGCCGTAAAGGCACCCAAAACCAAGTAGTAGATCACTTGTCTAGATTGGAGGAAGCAGGGAGACAAACAGGAGAGCTGGAGATAAATGATTCCTTTCCAAATGAGCAAATACTGATGATATCAAGTTCAGTTGCACCATGGTATGCTGACATTCCGGAAGGGTTGGAATCGTACTAGAGGAAGAAGTTCTTGAGGGACTCTCGCAATTATTATTGGGAAGAACCATTCCTATTCCGTGTTTGTGCGGATAACATCATTCGAAGGTGCGTACCTGAGGAAGAGATGCTACCAATCTTGAAAGCATGTCATGACTCACCAGTTGGGGGTCATCATGGGGGCAACAGAACAGCTGCAAAGGTTTTAGAATGCAGATATTACTGGCCAACCATTTATCAAGATGCTAATCAGTTGGTAAAGTCTTGCGACCAATGCAAACGACAAGGCCCGATTTCGAAGAGGCATGAAATGCCTATGAAATTTGTTATGGAAATTGAATTGTTCGATGTTTGGGGTATTGACTTCATGGGCCCTTTCATAAGCTCATGTGGGATGAAATACATCCTAGTGGCTGTAGATTATGTGTCAAAGTGGGTGGAAGCAGTTGCCTTGCCAAACAACGAAGCTCGGAGTGTAACCACGTTCCTAACGAAGAATATTTTCACCAGGTTCGGCACTCCAAGAGCCATCATCAGTGACGGAGGTTCACATTTTTTTAACAGAGTGTTCAAAGGTCTCCTCGACAAGTATGGGGTCAAGCATAAGGTGGCCACACGTTATCATCCGCAATCGAGTGGCCAAGTTGAAGTCTCGAATAGAGAAATCAAGAGTATCCTTTCTAAGACTGTGAACGCAAATAGGACTGATTGGTCAAGAAAGCTGGATGACGCTCTTTGGGCATATCGTACAGCTTATAAGACTCCGATTGGTACATCCCCATATCGGTTAGTCTTTGGAAAGGCATGCCATTTACCCGTTGAACTCGAGCATAAAGCTATGTGGGCTTTAAAAAGATTAAACATGGATTGGGCAGAGGCCGGAGCCTTAAGACTCGCACAATTGAATGAAATGGAGGAATTCAGATTTCATGCTTATGAGAGTGCAGCGGTCTATAAAGAACGAATGAAGTTCGTCCATGATTCCAAGATCTTAAAGAGAGAGTTTAAAGCGGGAGACTTGGTGTTGTTATTCAATTCGAGGCTGAAATTATTTCCAGGAAAGCTGAAGGCCAAATGGTCGGGACCATTCAAGGTTGTAAATGTTTTTCCGTTTGGAGCTGTCGAATTGGCATCGGAGGATGGACTCCGAACCTTCAAGGTTAATGGGCAGCGAATAAAACACTATCTGGGTATAGGTGGAGAAAAACACATGATAGAGCAGCTGGCTTTACAAGATGATCATGTACCACCTACGGACTGAGTGCAGATGCATCCTAGCATCATCGTGCCGCGACGTTAAATCAAGCGCTTCATGGGAGGCAACCCATGTGTGGTATTAGCTGTTTTTGTGTTTGTTTAAATTGTGCTTCTTTTCTTTTTCTTTACTTATTTATTTACATTTGTACTTAGTTTTGTTTGAAGGATTTTTAGATACAGGAATGTGAGGAGTGAACACAAAGATGAGCGAGAAGTTGTTACAATTGCAAAAGACCGTCGAAGAGAAAAATGTAACACATATGCAATCGTATTTGATATATGCGAACCGCATTTGCGTCGCATTGTGAGGCAGAGAGTTGAGCAAAGACATAAGCGACAAAATGCATTGAAGTTCGTCAATCTGCGGTTCGCATTTTAACTCTGCGAACCACATTTCAACCGCAGAGAGCCACAGAGAGTTTAGCTAAAAGGTCAGTTGAAAATGCGGTGGAAGTTCTCATTTTGCGATTCGCATTTCAACTATGCAAACCGCATTTCAGTCGCAGACAGGTACAGAAACTTTTGCTCATGAATTAAGTGAAAACGCGATGGAGTGTACAAAAATGCGATTCGCATTTCAGTCTGCGAATCGCATTTCCGTAGCAGACCTGTCAGGTATGTGTTCCCATTATTTTCCCAATTTGTCCCTTCATACTAAGTATATAAAAGAAAAAAAAATAATACCAAAAACAAACAAAACATCCAATGGAAACAGAGAAAAATTCCGACTACTTTCATCGGAATATTCCACATCAGGCAAAGAGCTCACCTACCATTAATCTAGGGGCACCCATCTATTTTCAAGGTATGTACTCTTCATCTTCACCTTCAAGTTGTGGTTTTGAAACCCTAGGCGTTGTTTTTTGATGAAGAAGTTCAAAGTGTAGAAAACCCTAGGCATGAATTTTCTTTCAATGAGTAGAAAACCAATCTTTTGGGTTTGATTTATCAATGGGTTGCTTCTTCTTGGGGTAGTGAAGAATTTTGCGATCCACATATTCAAAATGTGGACCGCATTTAAGTCGCAGTTCCTCAACCCTAGTGACTTGAGGAAGACGACTAATGCGGAGCATCTGCGATCGCAGATTGGGTCTGCGAACCGCATACCCACCGCAAACACACCCCGAATTTCTAGCAATGCAATGGATGAAAAATTGGTAAGTCTGCGATCGCAGATTAACTCTGCAAACCGCAGACTCACCGCAAACTGACCAAGAACTTTTCACAAACAGGGATGAATAATGCGGTGGTTATGCGATCGCAAACCTAGTTCTGCGACCACAGATCACATCGCATTCTTGACACACTTTGCCTATCTCTCCTGTTTTTGTCTTTTCTCGAAAAATAATGATGTCACTAACATATACTATTTATGCAGACATGGCAAAGAAACATTCCAATAGAAAAAGGCCTTCAACCACTAAAACATCCGAACAAGCCAAGCGAGCAAAGAAAGATGTAGATAGACCGAACACCTCCCAGTCTGAAGAGGAGGATTGTTTCCCAGAAGTGGATTTAGTTGCCAAAGCACGAAGGAAGAAAGGAGATGACCTTCAGCTTTGTTTTGAAGTTGAAGGTTCAAGAACCTTATTCCGGGAGGCGCTTGCAAAAAGAAGAATTCTACCGGAGAAAAAGTTAAGCCTGAATGGACTCCTAGAACAGTATCCTCACATCCTGGATAACATTAAAAGGAGGAACTGGGAGTACTTCACCACGGACCAGAAGGAGTACAATGAGACGATGGTCCGGGAGTTCTATGCGTCATATGGAGCATCACGATCACCATATCACAGACGCAACAGACTATTCACCGGTATTGTCCAGGTGCGGGGGAAAGCTATGTTCTGTGACAGCAACCATATCAACGAATTATTCTTCCCTAACTGGGAAGCAGGAACAGCAGAGTATGATGCAAGGTTATCCAACAGAGAACATGAGCGTGGATGGATAGCATCCACTATTGCAAAGGGGGTTCCAGCTTGGATCAATCCTGGAAGAAAAATTTACAAAGAGGATCTCACACGGGAAGCCAAATATTGGCTCAGCTTCATCACTTCCCATCTCGTACCCTCCAGAAATGAAACAAAAATCAGCATTGAGAAGGCACTTCTCATCGCCTGCATAATGAAGGGGGTTGCGATTGATGTGGGTAGCCTCATATTCCAGGAAATTGGCATCAGAGCGATTCAGCAGGCTACCTCACTCCCTTTCCCAAGTCTGATCACCACACTTTGCCAAGAGGTGGATGTCCCATTCCTACCTCACCAAGACAGACTTGGGAAATCTACGAGAGATATTGATATCACTCGTATCAGCGATGCATCGGCCCCTACACCTACCACAATAGAGGAAATGACGCGCAGAACCTCTTATCTCCTCAGGATCCTACATCTTCTCCTGCTGCTGAAGCACCAGCACCATCAGCTCCCACGGGCACATCAGCTCCCACAGGCCCATCAGCCTCCCACATGCCAGCAATTTCATGAATGGGTCTAATTGTTCAACATACTAACTCTAAAGTAGATCAGCTCTTGAAGTCATTGCCTTCCCTAATAAAACAAGCTTTGACTCCACTGTTACAACAACAACTGGAATTCGGAGAAAGGATATCAAAGCTTGAATCGAGGGTTGACGGTATTGAGAAAGGTGGTGTGACCGGGCTACCCCAACTACAGGAGGATGTCAAACAACTAAAGACAGATCTTCAGAAAATGCAAAATCTGGAGTTCAACATCTCCTCCCTCCTCCCCAACGAGGGTAACCCGGGTGCTGGCCAGACTGATTTGGGCCTAGATTTCTCGACACTCATGGCGGACATCCCACCGCCCGCTGCGAAAGTGTCTCAGCTTTCTGTTGCTCTAGTTCACATTGACTCCACTGATGACGAGACATCGGAAGCGTCATCAGAATTTGAAGGGGAAGATTCCGAGGAAGTCAGTGCAGAACTTGATGCGGGTGCAGCCCCTGTTTCAAAAGATAAAGGTAAAGAAATTACAGTCCTCACAGCAGAAGAGGAACAGGAGCAGGCAGACATCGAAGCTGCCCTTGAGCGCTCATTGATAGATAAGGCCGCCAGGAGATTTCCTTCGGCAGGAAATGGTAGTAGTAGCTCAGCAGCTCCCCCGCCAGCTTCAAACTGCACTCACTCTTCTCCGCCAGCACCTGCAGCTAGCTAGGCTATCCTCCTCGCGCATTTGCGCCACCAGGGAGCCCCTTTGTCCTTTACTTTTTTTGTTTATTGCATTGGGGACAATGCATGTGCTTTGGTTGGGGGTGGTAGCCTTATATTTCCATTTGGTCTGTATATTTTAACTGACTTGTGAACTTGTGGTGGCATTCGATAGGTTGATAGTGATGCTTTATGATTTGTGTATATATATTGTTATAATTTGTTATAATTAAATAGTTAGCAATAAAATCCCCTTGTTTTTTCTTTTGTCGGGTTCTTTTTCAAGGGTGTAATAGTAGAACCGGGCTGTTGAGTATAAAGTACATTGACCAGGATGGTATGTAGGTGGACAAACAAGTATGAAACCATAAGTGAAGTATATTACCCTAGAACAAATCAATCTAGTGAAATTGAGGCTCGCTCAGTAACTCTAGGGCTACTTAGAATTGTGATTGTAGACACAGGGAAAGCCCCGAGTCACTAAGTGCACATTCCAAAGCTGTAAACTATGTTAACCAAACAGTTGATGTGCCAGTGTGTGTGAGCTTGTTGTTCGATAATTCTCGTGTTCATTGCTACTATCTAGAACTTGCCCGGTTGGTTCTTCGTTGCCTAT
>MCJB01036507.1:8456-23870 GCA_002018475.1 Nicotiana obtusifolia
GGGGGGGGGGGGGGAGTTCTGGGGATGAAAGGGAACAGGATAAAAGATAACGTTTTCTTATGGGGTAAAGATGATAATGCCGCACTTCTTTTTGCTGAATGTTACTTTCTGAACTAAGTTATTTTCAGTTCATGAGACAACAACAACAAACCCAGTGAATTCCCACAAGTGGGGTCTAGGGAGGATGAGATGTACGCAGTTTTACTCATACCCTGGATGGCAGAGATGCTGTTTCCGGAAGATCCTCGGCTAAAGAAAAGACAAAAAGAAGCAATGACAACAAGTATAAATAACAATAAGATAAAAAAACGACTGAAACCAAGGTAACAAATAAATGGTAGTAATAGCAATCTAAGAATAAAAGGATAACAAACTAACACTATTGCTATGAACTGAGGAAGACAAAGGGAGACACTCGACTATCTATTAACCTTCTACCTTAATCCTCGGCCTTCATACCATCCTATCAAGAGTCATGTTCTTTCATGTGAATATTATGGAATAATTGAGTAGTATGTAAAATGACCAACAACTACAGATAAATGGTTGCTATAAGACACGTCAAGTTTTAAGCTGAATTCGTATGTATAGAATTCTATTGAGTGTTGAATCGTTTACATGGAATATCTTTTAATTCCAAGCCCTTTGGCAAAAGTAATTTTGTTATCTTTCAGCTGTATACTGTTTGCAATTGAACTTTGAAACCTTTTACTGGAAAACTAAGTAAAATTTCAGCCTAGAGGATCAAAAATAGAAATGTTTGAGGAGAGTTGGTAGTTTGGAAGAAAGATTCTAATTGATGGAACTTCTGTTCCATTTCCTACAACATTGCTTGTCAAAGCAAGAACAGACTTTGCTGTTGACTGTATTCCACTACCCACACCATCTTTTTATGTGTTTGATCCCACTATGGTTTTGTATTTGGTTGCATTTGTTTTTATTTGGTGCACATGTACAGGGCTGATATGCGGAGCAATAACATAATAAGCAAACCTACTTTGATTCACAAGAAAGGAACTAAAGTTGTTGGTCTAAACTGCAATCCTCTTCAACCAGATCTACTTCTGAGCTGTGGGAATGATTACTTTGTAAGTTCCATTTACTTGATCAGTCTATATGATCTGGCTCTTGATTTTCATTTTTGATTCATGTAAATAGCATAAGAGCTCTTGCAGAAAATATCTCTATTCCTTCTTTATATGCGTTAAATCAGTGGTGGTAATTTTTATCAAGTGAAATATTTTGTTGCCACAGGCTCGAATATGGGATATGCGCCGCTTGGAAGCTGTGTCTTCTCTTTATAATCTTGAACATAAACGTGTTGTTAGTTCTGCATATTTTTCTCCACAAAGTGGCAGCAAAATACTTACTACTTCGCTGGATAATCGGATCCGTGTGTGGGATTCAATCTTTGGCAACCTTGATTATCCAAGCCGAGAAATTGTTCACAGTCACGATTTTAACCGATATCTTACAGCATTCCGAGCAGAATGGGATCCAAAGGCAAGCATGTGCAGAACTAATTTGTTAATTGCAGAATTCACCATTTAACTCGTGATTGATTTCAAAGTAGAAAAAGTGGAGCAGGTCTATATCAATGAATATTACTTTGTGCAGGACTCATCAGAGTCTCTTGTTGTCATTGGGCGTTACATTAGTGAAAATTATGATGGAGCTGCTTTGCATCCCATTGACTTTATCAACATCAGTACTGGGCAGTTGGTTGCCGAGGTCATGGACCCAAACATAACAACTATTAGTCCGGTGAACAAGCTACATCCACGTGAAGATATTCTGGCATCTGGTAGTTCAAGGTTTGGACAATGATCATATTTATGTGTCTTATGCGGTGATAACCGACAAGTGGTGAACGTACTGTTTTGGTTGTTTGTGACATATGGATGCCAATTTGCTTATATAGAATTATATTATGACTGTTCTCTGCTAAACAACAATAAATTGACCCTTTCTCTGATTGAAATCTTCCTACTGTTTGAAGCATGTTAATGCAGAACATGATTCAAGGTTGATTTGTTGCCGAATATCTTTCCAGATTCTTACATCTTGTTATTATACTTTGCACCCAACATCGTAGTTTAAGGTTTCTAACAATTACTTTTTCCCTTAAATCACATTGATCCTTCCAGTGTTGCATGCTCTATTGTCATTGTCAGTTATTTGAAAAGGAGCCCCTTCAACAATCTAACTGCAGTTTTCGCAGTTTACTTTGATTTGGATTAAGATTTCACTAGCTATTTGTAAGGGAATATGAGGGATTGTGTGTTTGGCCTGCCTTGTGATATATACCTATGTTGGTTTCTCATTCTAGTAAGCATTTAATATGTACTATTGATTATCTTTGTATTTCAGATCTGTTTTCATTTGGAGGCCTAAGAAGCTGTCTAACATTGCACAACCTAGAGAAGAAAAGAGAATTTTATTATGTGGGGAGGCCAGTAAGAAACATACCAAGAAGCATAATCATAACAGTGATGATGATTCTGACAATGATATATTTAGAGGCAAGGATAAGGGCCTCAAGCAGAAGAAACTTCCATTAAAATCGTCTTCTTATAGTTCCCGGAAAAGCCGTTAACTTTTGGAACCGAATGACACCTCTGCCAATGATTAAGTGCATTTTTGTCGAGAAACTCCGCTTCATACTTGGGAGGAATGTGTCTTAACTGTGCTATAGTGTTGGGGTACGACGCAGTATCTTGCTGTCCATGTCCCATTTTGGTTTGTATAATTCCCGTCTATGCTCCTCGAAACCGCTTATGTTTTTGATTAGTTTAGAGTTTGTGATTGCTGATCTATAGCCTGTTTGGCTAAGCTGGAAAAATCAGTTTATTTTGAGAAGTAATTTTTTGCAAAAGTGCTTTTCGAAAAAATACTTCTGGAGGAAAGCAGTTTGTGTTTGGCTAATCAATTTGAAAAGTACCTTTGAACAATTATTTGTTTTTGATCAAGCTTTTGAAAAAATGTTTTTAAGTGTTAAATTACAAATAAGGGCATGAAGAAATTTGCTTAATAGTTAATATTATATAAGTAGATAAATAATTACAAATATTTATTATTAAAGATAATAATTAAATTTTTTTTTTTATTTAATTAAAATATAAAAATAAAATTGAGAAGTAATTTATTCTTTCAAGATAATTTAAATATATTAAAAAATTATTCAATAAATATGAAAGTTCATCCCAAAAGTCATTTTATATTATTTAATAGTTTAAATTAAGTAAGGTTATTTTGGTAAATATAATATTTTGCAAAGTTTTGGAAGGAAGAAAAGTCAAAAACTGCTTTTGCTTTTGGAGAAAAATTATTTTTTTCTGTTTTTTCAAAATTGTTTCTGCTTCTAGCCAAAAGCACTTTATCTCTCAAAAAAAGTTTGGCCAAACACCTCAAATTGAGGAAAAAAGTACTTTTTTGAAAGAAAAAAAAAACACTTTTGGCATGGTGAGAAGCTTGGCTAAATAGGTTACAATGTCTGTAAGTAATACTGCAAATGTGATCCGTCAAAATTGGAAATGGCCTTCTTTGGGGTTCCTTCGCGTAGATGTATGGTAACCAATGAGGGCTGACGTTTGTTGTTGCATCAACTCTTATCCTTTTGCTTATAAACCATTACAGTGAAATGCGGGTGCATGAGGTGAAGCGTTTTACCTAACATAAGGCGAGGCGTAAGTCCTGAGATATATAGCGTAAGTCCTGAGATATGGGGCGTAAGCCTCACATGTCTTTAAAAATTTTTAATTTATTAATTGATAAAATAACATAATAAACCAAAAAAGTAAAAAAATATATTAAAAGCTTAAGAAAATTTAAAAGGATCAAAGAAACTTATAGAAAATAAAGTATCTAGCTTGTATTTTAGTATAATAAAGTTATTATGAGATAGAATTCAACTATCATATCTTAACTTTCAAATAATTAAAAGATCACAATCTTATATATATATATATATATATATATATATATATATATATATATATATATATATTGTCAAACTACATCCTTAAAAGTAAATATTCAATAAATTTTATTCGTAAATTGCAATTTAAAGGTCACTTCTTTCATGAATAAATAAAAAATACTTTTAAATAATTCAGCAAAATAATAAAATTTAGATAATTTTGAGAGACATAGAACTAAGGCATGAAGACCAGTAGCAAGTGAAGATATATATTTCGACTATTTATTTTCAGAAGAAATATTCAAATGATATTTACCCTCACAATATTCTCAATTGTTAATTAAATATGCAACACTATTGTTAATTGAATTAAGGAATTTGACACATGATTTGCAAAGAACTGTTGAGCGAGCTTAGCATTAAGCGTTAGACGTGTCTAGGGCGCATAGTTGGGTGGTTAGAGCGTAAGCCTTACAAAGCCAAGCTCCACACATAAGTCTCAAGGCATTTTTCAAGTGCCTCCCTCGGGACGAGTCCCAAAAAATCTTTTGAAACACTGTAGTAAACTTGCATGTCTTTGCTCTATTCAAAATAAGGTAGTTATTTTGCGTCTAGGTGCCGCGTGTTGTTTCTGAAGGAATTATTGTAGCGATGAATGAGATTTTGTCATAGTGTGAGAATGAAGTGAAAAAAAAAAAGACCAAGTGTAATATCTTGAATTCTTATCTTAAAAGACCTATCTAACTATTCTAGAGCTTTGTTGGTAGATAAAATTACTAGATTTTGTATATGGTTCTAGAATAATATATAAAATCATTCTTTGACAAGTATAAATAGGAAAAGTCTTGACCATTTGTAACCAAGCTAATTCAAGAAGTCTTCTTCAATAACAAAGTTCTCCTTTATAACTTCCTTTTCTTTAGTTGAATCTTCAACTTTTCTTATTGATCTTGGGCTAGCAAAAGGTCTTCAAATAATATTTTTTAAATTATCTTCTACACGATATCAGAGCTATAGGTTGACTTGTGGATATATTTACAAGGGTGGATTATTAGTTAACTCAATTGATGTCTTTGAATGGGTTTGGGTGGTTATGCTAATGGACTGGGGATGGAATTGTTGAAATTAAGAGCTACAAATGGTTGTACATTTCTGTATTTAACTTGTACTCTTCTAAAAGGTAGTTAGTTAGGAAGTTAGTTATTCATTTTTTCTGTTTGTCGGTTGGTAGATTTGTTAAGTGTTAGGATAAATACGCAGTGTACAACTTTATTTTGCAAGTAAGACAATTAATCGATGATTTGATATCACCTCTCTACAATTCTTCTCTGCCTTCTCTCTAGAATTGCATCTCCTCTTTCTCATCTTTAGTAAGCTCACTATTGGCGGAACCTAGGGATGGAATTTAACATGGTATTAGAGCCATGGTTCTTTGCGATTCAAGTAGCGAGCTTCTAGATTGATTGAGTACATTCATTTCTCCCCTCTTCTACCTAATTTTGGGTCTTCGATTTCTCTCTGGTTGAATTTTCCTAATCCATCAAAATTGCCATTTTTTTGCATAAATGACAATTGATTCACCTCAAATCATGGCTGGATCTTCGATGCAAACACTCAATAGATCGATTGCAATGATCCATTGTATGTTCATCCCTTGGATGAACTACGGTTATCACTCGTTCCTCAATTGTTCATTGGAATTGAGAACTGCTTACACTGTAGACTATCTATGAAAATGTCAGTCCTAGTGAAGAATAAACTAGGATTTGTTGATGGAACTTGTGTGAGAGAGTAATATAAATTTTTTTTTCAATTGCGCCAATGGGATCACTGTAATTCAATAGTTCAATCTTGGATCCAGAGCTCAGTGGCAAAGTAGCTTAGAAAAGGAATTGTCTATTCATCAAATGCATAGAAAGTCTAAAAGGCACTTAAGGATTGTTTTGATAAGGTAAACGCGACTTAAGTTTAATATATGAACAGGGAAATCAGTTGTTTGATGTAGGGGATTTCAAGTGTATCAGTATACTTTTCTAATTTGAATGATCTTTGGGATGAAGTTGAGTCGATAATTCCTCAACCTGTAAAGTCCAAACTTTTTGTTGAGTTTCTCCATCAGTAGAAACTTATGAAGTTCTTAATGGGTCAAAATGATACCTATGCACCACAAAGAACCCAAATATTGATGATGCAACCAATGCCTTCTTTGGACCAAGCTTACTTGATGATAATTCAAGAGAAAATCCAGAGGCTAAGTAATGGTTATGGTGCACAAATTGGAGTTTTGAGAAGTGGACCTGTGAACACTGGGAGTAGCTCTTTTGTTTAAGGAAATAGCTTGAGTGTAAAGTACATGAAGAATGCAAATATACAATGTGATTACTACAAATTGAAAGGACACCAAAGGGACACATGCTATAAACTGGTGGGCTATCCAGCAATATTTAAATTCAACAACAAAAGGAGAGGTGGTTATGACAATCACACATCAGTGGCACATAATGTGAGTGTTATGGAAGAAACTTATGTAGGGTCTTATGCTTTATCCTGTACTCAAACACTACATGATGTGCTTTATGTGCCTAAATTCCAGTATAATTTGTTGTTTTTGTCCAGATATACAAGAGAATTAAAGTGTGTAGTCTATTTTTATCCTATTTTTGTCTTTTTTATGACCTCTTCAGTGGCAAGGTGAGGGGGATTGGCAGCCTCAAGGATGGACTCTACATCCTTAATCCTTCAAAGCCTGTTGCTCTTCCTGTCTCCGCATGCATGACTACTTCTACCCAGCCTTCCTCTACTCTTTTGTGGCATCAAAGACTTGGCCATTCTCCTCATTCAGTTCTATGAAAATCCTACAATAAAGACATTGTTGTCTTGTTCAGATACTTGTGACTGTTATGTTTGTCCACTAGCTAAGCAAACTACGTTACCTTTTCCTACTAGTACTTCAAAATCAAGTTATACATTTGAACTTGTTCATATGGATGTATGGAGTTCTTATAGAGTGTGTACCTACAATGGCTATAGATACTTTCTTACTCTTGTTGATGATTTTTCAAGGATGACTTGGACTTTTCGCTTGAGAGTGAAAAGTGATGTGTATGTAGTTCTGTCCAATTTCCTTGACTTAGTAGAAAATAAGTTTTCTTGTACTGTCAAGACATTTAGATCCGGCAATGGCTATGAATTTTTTAATTCGCTTTGTTCTACTCTGTTTAAAGCCAAATGAATTAACCATCAAAGCAGTTGGGTCTACACCCCTCAACAAAATGGGATTGTAGAAAGGAAGCACAGACACCTCCTTGAAGTAGGTCGAGCCCTGAGATTTCAGGATGCACTCCTATTGAAAATCTGGGGTGACTGTATTTTACCAACTACCTATATCATTAATAGAATTCCTAGCAATGTTTTACATGGCAAATCTCCCTATGTACTATTTCATGGTTCTTCTCCCAAACTTTATTACATGAGGACAATAGGTTGTCTTTGTTGTACCAAAAAACCTGATCTTCATGATAATTTTTCACCAAAATTTGTACCTGTTGTCCTCTTAGGATACGCTTCCACTCAGAAAGGATATAAAATCTATGATCTTGAGTCTGAAAATTTCTTTGTCAGTAGAGATGTTGTTTTCAAGGAAAATATCTTCACTTTTAAGTTTCCAAAAGGATAGTTCTTACTATCTCACCCGGATTCACTCACTTGCATTCCTTCAACTTCTCTTGATACATCTCTTCCACTCTCTGACCCCCCTAGCACTAATCTTCCTCTTCTTCTTCCCCCTCCTCTTCCTCCTCCTCTTCCTGCTCTTCTTCCTGCTCTTCTTCTTCCTCCTCTTCTTCCTCTTCTTCTTCCTCTACCTCTTCCTCTTCCTCCTCCTCGTCCTCCTCCTTTTCTTTTTCTTCCTCTTCCTCTTCTTCTCCTCTTCCTCTTCTTCTTCCTCTTTTTCCTCTTCTTCCTCTTCTTTTTCCTCTTTTTCCTCCTCTTCCTCCTCCTCTTCTTCTTCTTCTTCTTCTTCTTCTTCTTCTTCTTCTTCTTCTTCTTCTTCTTCTTCTTCTTCTTCTTCTTCGTCTTCGTCTTCGTCTTCCTCTTCCTCTTCTTCCTCTCTTCTTCCTCTTCTTCCTCTTCCTCTTCCTCTCTTTTTCCTCTTCTTCCACTTCCTCTTCCTCTTCCTCTTCCTCTTCCTCCTATTCCTCTTCCTCTTCTTCTTCCTCCTCTTCCTCTCCGTCTTCCTCTCCGTCTTCCTCTTCGTCTTCTTCTTCCTCTTCTTCTTCCTCTTCGTCTTCTTCTTCCTCTTCTTCTTCTTCCTCTTCTTCTTCTTCTTCTTCTTCTTCTTCTTCTTCTTCTTCTTCTTCTTCTTCTTCTTCTTCTACTTCTTCTTTATATCCAACACCTTCTCCATCCACAGGGCATGCCATTCCCTCATCCGCTGCTAGTTTATTTCCTCCTATAGAACGTAGTTCACCCGGTATCTCACTATATGGTTCCTCTACTAATCATACTTCACATCTCACTATATGGTTCCTCTACTAATCATACTTTTCCTACTGATCTTGATTTACCTGCACCACCTGACATATCTCACCTTAGAAAGTCAGGCAGAACAAGTAAACCTCCTATTTGGTTGACTGATTATGTCCATCCTCCCTTGCCTTCCACTACTTCTTCTCTTTATCCAATTCAGCAGTTTGTGTCTTACTCTCATCTTCCTGTTACTTTCTAATCCTTTCTTACCTCTTTTTATGTAGACACTAAACCCTCTTCTTTCTCTCAAGCTAGCCAAGATGAGAGATGGGTTCAGGCCATGAAGCTTGAGATTGAGTCTCTAAGAATAGAATAACACTTAGATTATAGTTGATTTACCTGTTGGTATGACACCCATCGGGTGCAAATAGTTGTACAAAATAAAGTACAATGCATATGGTACTATGGAGAGGTTTAATGTCAAGCTAGTTGCTAAAGGCTTCACAAAGTAGGAAGGGTTAGATTTCCATGATACCATCTCCCCTGTGGCTAAGCTAACCACTGTGAAGGCTGTCTTAGCCGCTACAACTCTCAAACACTGGCCTATTTTTCAAATGGATGTCCAAAATGCTTTTCAAAATGGTGAACTTGATGAGAAATTCTACATGAATTTTCCTAGGGATTTAGTAGCCAGGGGGATCATAAAGCATGTAGGCTACTCAAATCCCTCTATGGCCTAAAACAAGCATCCAGTAAAACTGTCTCAAGCCTAGTCTGTATCTGGTTTTCACCAAAGTAAACATGACTATTCACTGTTTACCAAGTCTGTGGTAGGCAAGTTTGTGCTAATACTTGTCTATATAGATGATCTTCTTGTTACATGAAATGATTTGTAGGAAATACAGCTTGCTCAGAAAGCCTTGCATAAGCACTTCAAGATGAAGGAGCTTGGAGAAATCTAGTATTTTCTAGGAATAGAGTTTGCCAGGTCAAAAGAAGGGATTTTAATGTCTCAAAGAAAATATGCATTGGAAATGATATCTCAGACAGGGTTAGCATGTTCTGAACCTAAAGAGATACCAATGGAGTAGAACTTGAAGTTAACAAGCATAGAGTTTGATACATGCACCAGTACAAACATTAGAGATGATTTACTTGAGGAGAGGGGGAGTTACCAGAGGCTTATTGGAAAGCTTTTGTAGCTTACAATAACAAGACCCGACAACTCATATGCAGTGCAATATCTAAGATAATTTATGCATTCCCTTAAGAAATCTCACTATGAAGCATCACTACACATAGTGAAGTATATTAAAAGGCAACGAGGACTGGGGTTGTTAATGTCCAGTAATAACAGTGAAGAGATAGAGGCATTCTGTGATTCAGATTGGGCCTCATGTCCTATGTCAAGGAAATCTGTTACTAGATACTTCATTAGGCTTGGATCTTCAACTATATCTTGGAAAGTAGAGAAACATAACACAATCTCAAGAAGTTCAACTAAGGCTGAGTACAGAAGCATGACACACACAGTGGCTGAACTTGTCTGGTTGAGTGGTTTACTGAAAGAGTTAAATGTGGACTTGAAATTACCCATGAAACTATTCTGTGATAATAATGGTGCAATATAAATTGCTGCTAATCCTATGTATCATGAGAGAACAAAACACATAGATTGTCATTTTATTAGAGAAAAAATTTAAGAAGGATTGATCAAGACTTTCCACATTGTAGTCAAGAACAACCAGCAGATATGATGAGAAAGGCTCTTGGACATCAGCAACATACAACATTAATCTTCAGGTTGGGAATGAAAGATATTTTTTCATGCTCAACTTGAGGGAGAGTGTTAAAATTAGAGCTATAAATAGTAGTACATTTCTGTATTTAACTTGTACTCTTCTAGAATATAGTTAGTTAGAAAGTTAGTTATTCATTTTTTCTATTAGCTTGTTATTAGATTTCATATGTATTAGGATAAATACATAGTGTACAACTTCATTTTGTAAGCAAGGCAGTTAATCAATGATTTGATTTCATCTCTCTATAATTCTTCTTTGCCTTCTCTCTAGAATTGCATCTCCTCTTTCTCATCGTTAGTAAGCTCACTAATGGAGAACCTAGGGCTGGAATTTAATAGGAATTATTAAACCATTCCAACTATAAGGTTTAGAAGACTTGTATAGAGTTATACCTTATTAGTGAGGATTTGTGAAAAGTTATTAATGGGAGTAACACAAGTCCTCTTGGTGATGCACACGCATGAGAAGTGGAAGCAGATTAATGCCAAGGAGGAGTACATATTAAAAAGGTCTATGTCCCCCAGCTTATTTGATTATATTATAAGATGTAAATCAACTCATGGAAAATAGAGTACCCTCAATCAGGTTTTCAACAAGAAGGATGAAGCTCGGCTACAAATATTAGATAATGAACTGGCTAATACCACTCAAGGTAATCTCTCTGTCGCCGAGTAGTTTTTGAAGATTAAAGATCAATGCTCTAAAATTTCTTTATTAAACCCGAAGGAGGCTATTTCTAAATCAAGAATAAGAAGAATTATTATTCTTGGTTTGAAACCAGAATATATTCCCTTTGTTACATCGTTTTAAGGATGTGTACAATAACCATCCCTGGAAGAATTTGAGAATATGTTGTCATCACAGGAGCTACTAGTGTAACAATCCGGCCGATATTTTATGAATTTGAGCCTTGTACTGATATTTGATACTCCCTGCATGTGTATTTATCGTCATGTGACTTGCAGAGATAGTTGGTTTGGTTTCGAAAATATTTTGAAGTGAATTGGAACACTTAGTTCCATGGTTGGAAGTTTAAGTTATAAGAGTTGACCAATGTTTGATTTTTGTGTTAACAACCTCGGATTGATGATTTGATGGTTCCAATAGGTTTGTATGGTGATTTTGGACTTAGGCATTTATTAATAATTGGATTTGGATATTCTTAGGTCGATTTGGCTATAATTGATGAAAGTTGAAAATTTGAAGGTTTGGAAAGTTCATAGGTTTGTGATTTGCGACCTCAAGTATATTTGTGTTATGTTTTGGGACTGGCCGGTATGTTTGGACGGTATCCTGGGGGCCTCAGAAGCATTTCAGATCATTTGAGCTTAGTTGGATAGATGAAGATTCCTGGTCTCTAGTGTGCTTCGTGATCGCGGAGCTGGTCTCGCAATCACGGAGGCTTGTTTGGGGTTGGTGCATTTTTCTTCTTCATGTTCGCGACATAGGGGTCGAGCTTGAGATGGGTAAGCTAGCTTAGACTTCGCGACCCGGGCATCATGTTCGCGTTGAAGGAAGGCAGAATGGGTTGGTCAGGCATATGGCCTTCGCGTTCGCGAGGGGATACCACGTTCGTGTAGGCCAGTGGATATTTATTCATCGCATTCATGGGCATGACACCACTTTCACGAAGGGTTAATTCAGGCTAAAGCTGTTTGTGCTTTACGAACACGAGGCATGGGCCGCATTCGCGAAGGTTATCACTAGGCATATTTTTAAAGAGTTATATTTCGGGACTTAGACCTATTATTTCATATTTTGAGCCTTAGACTTGGAGAGAGGCGATTTTTGAAAAGGAGTTTTACCCAAAGCAAGAGGATAAATGATTTCTACTTGATTTTAATATCATATCTTTTTTATCCATGGATTACTACACATAGATTTTGGGGTTTTAAGGTGAAATTTGGCAATTTTGACTATGGTTTTGAAGAGTGAAAAATGGAGATTGGACCTCGATTCAGAGTCAAATTTGGATGAAACTTGTATATTTGGACTCGTGTTCGAATGGGTAATCGAGATTTGTGACTCTTATAAGATGTTGGGAGGCGATCCGGGGTTGACGTCTTGTAATTTGATAAAAATTGAGCTTTATAAGTTGGAACCGATTTCTATAGTTGTGTTTGATGTTATTGAGTTATTTTTGACTATTTTCGAGTCGTTTGGAGGTCGATTCACGTTTGACGGGATTTTTGGAGTATTCATTCATGCGCTTTGATGTAAGTAACATATTTATACTTGGTTTGAGGGTAATTTCCCCATTGGATATGATATTTGGGGGTGACGCACGTTCTAGGTGATGGGCGTATGTGTGTACATCGGGGTTATTCATAATCTGGGTAGACCTTAGTCTATTATGTTCCTTGTTTTGCTAGTATGACTCGTCATTTATGTGTTGTTCCCTACTTGTATGACTATTTGAGCTATTATTTATGCTAGGAATCATGTCTAGGCTATGTGCTTTTGAGACATGATAGGGCAATTCTTGCTACATTGAGCTATCTGCCTTAATTGTAGTCATATTCTCATTCATGATGCTATAGCCACGTATTATATCACTATCTCAGTGTAATGTTTATATGCTATCTCACATGTTATTGATTCCCTTATATGTGCGACACAGTTTGAGTTGAGTACTGTGAGATGTGATCATTTGAGACTTGAGCAGTTGATGACTAGCCAGGCCCCACAATGGGCTAGGTGGTATTAATTATGAGATGACGCCTGCGCCAGGCCCCATGTTTGGCTATGTGATATTGATCTTTGATTTACATCCGATCAGCCCTTGGGCACGGACCCGCCCCTCCGGAGTTAGGTAATAATCGTGGGCGCAGACACAGGGTCACGTAGGTGCTTGGGTGAGGGACTTGTGTTAGGCACCCGTACAATGCTGAGTGTTGTTGTGTGTGATGATTGAATGGCAATTGTGCCAGGCACTATAAATGAGATTTGATATACTTCATGATATAACTGCCATACTGTTGATTCTAGCATGTTTACTTGTCATGATTGTTACTAGATGTCCTTATTTAATGTGTTGGTCTTGGAAGCACTGCTAAATAGATAAAATCATGTTTAGATGACTTTTATGAAAGAAATTATGCCTTAACTGCTGTGTCACACCCCAAACCTGGAGAGGCGTGGCTGGCACACGGTGCCATACTCGGCTAGAGTGTACCACTCTGTAACTGTGAACTCTGGGATGATTTAATCACCCAAATTTATCTATTTACACCGATATTTATGTTTTATAACATTTTACTTCATTTCATATAATAACATTTGTATTTTCGAGCTATTTACACAATTTTTCCAACAATATAATAACATATATATTTATATTATGTTAAGCTATTATTTTCAATCATTTTACTGCATAAGTAATATTTTATTATTTATTAATTACTTCTTATAAATTATTTTAACAAATTTCGTGTCTTTAATTTATAGCCCAATACAGGCTAACTTCGGACCAAAAATAGGCCCAAGGCACTTAGCCCATTCCACTTAACCCTTCCACAGCCCAAATCAAACGACCTCTTCATTTAACCCGGTCGTGACCTGTCTCATGACCTGCCTCGCTTTCTTTCGATCTCGGCCGTTGATCTTGAATGACCAACAGCCCACAACAGCCCTTCCTCTCTCTTTGTAAACCTCGTCCAAACTATAGAGACACATTTCCCCCGCCCAACCGCCTCTGTCTTCTCTCATCTCTCCACTCTCACACCAAACCCTAGCCGACCATGCAGATTCTCTCTTATTCCTTCCTTGTACGCGTTCATATACAAATTCTACTTATCTTTTCTACTATTATCTGTTACAACCCGTAAATTCGTATGTTAGAATATGCCGTGAGATAGTTCACATATAAGAGCCTAAGAACCCGAAAAATGGTTCAAAAGTAAAAAAAAAAGAAAAAAAGAGCAAAGGTGTCGCATAGTTGGATATGCGACCGCAAAGCACAAATGCGCACCGCATATCCAACACCAAGATCGCCAACTGAGACAGATTTCTGGGCAGAAATCTGTGTCAAAAATGCGGCCAGTATGCGACCGCAAAACACAAATGCGGACCGCAAATGTGACATCCCCGTCGCATAATGAAGTAGAGTCCTGGGCTGAAATCAACTTCAAGAATGCGACCAGAAGCGATCGCATTGTTGAAAATGCGAACCGCAAATCTGGCCCTCCTGTGTCGCATAGTGTGACAGATTTCTGGGTTGAGATTTGCGACCAGAATGCCAACCGCATGTCATGTTTGCGGCAGATATGCGATCGCAAACCTGAAATTGTCAGACACGTGTGTCACTTATTAACAGACCTATAAAAAGGGGTCCAACCCAGTTCTTTCTTCATTTTCTGAACTTAAACACAGAAAGGAGACCCCCAACGACCCCTCTCAAAGTCCCACACGAACTCTAACCAATTTCTTCCTCTTCCAAGCTCTAAATTGAAGAAGGGATCAAGAAATTGAAGAACTAAAGAGAAACCCTAGCTGAGTTTCCTCCTTCTACGAACCCAAATTGAGAGCGAGACTTAGAAATTGAGGAATCAAAGAAGAAGGCTAGATAACCCACATGCAAGGTAAGTTATTACTCCCTTTCATGAAATTTTCCTTTGGGCGTTCATGATATGTTGTTGCATGCCTGTAAGGACTGGGGGGAGGATGATTGGAAACCATGAAATCAAGATAAATACTGCTAAACGGAATGGGTCATGGTTATTATGGGTTGTAAATGAATTGCATGTGTTATAACTATGTTTGATAAGGGTTAGAGAAGAAAGGGTGTGGAGAAGCACCATATGAATTTAGGAGATTGTGATTAAGGGTAGCTATGACGCTTAGTAAGTAATGGTTAAATTGTTCTTTATTTGTAGAGTAAGGAATCGTAGCCATTGCGTAGCTTGAGAACTGGTGCAGTATATACCAGGTATGTAAGACTATACCGTTCTTTCTTTTGCACGACTCCTATTGATTACAATGCAATGAATGAGCCCCAAAAGAATACTCTATTCTTAGAAGTTAGGGTTGCTTATATTGTTTCCCTCTATGGAAGGATTGCTCTTGTTCTTATGATATTAATGTTGTTGGTATTTCTTGAGTCTTATAAGGTTCATGTTAAAGAGATATTCTTAATTATGTGTAAAAAGGGGATAACAATCGTATGTCACTAAAAAGGGTCTGGAACATATTTTCATAAGTGAGCATGCAATATATATATATATGTGT
>MCJB01036507.1:23890-73987 GCA_002018475.1 Nicotiana obtusifolia
CAATGGGATGACTTATGTACAGCTGAATTTTCTTGTCGGCAAGCGTATGTATTCTATTGTATAGCTTTTGCACAATGGCCGTGTCGGCCGTGGTATGTTGTGACCGAGCCTAATACGGCCGGGTAAGATATGCTATGACATGATGATGATGATGAGCCCAAAGAGGTGTATGTAATTGTATGAGGTAACGACTATGTAAACGTATATGATAATAATAAACGTATATGAAAATGGTAAGCCCACAGAGGCGTATGTATAAGATGATGAACATGAACATGAACATGAACATGAACATGATGATGTTATAAAGGTTATGTGTATATGCATAAGCACGACGAGCATGTCATGGTTAGCCGCCCTCAGAGGCGTTCAGATGGTACAGGTTATATGTTTCCTATCCTGACTTACATTATTGCTCTTACGTTATGCTTTCCCGTCTTACATACTCAGTACCTTATCCGTACTGACGTCCTTTATTTGTGGACGCTGCATGTCGTGCTGCAGGTCCTGATAGATTGATAGACGGAGCTCCCCCACCTCAGTAGGCTATCCAGTTCAGCAGATATTGGCAAGATTCATCCTCCGGACTTGCTATAGCATTGGTATGCATTTTGTATAGGCATTGTGGGCATGTCGAGGCCCTGTTCCAACGTAGGTTGTATGATGTATGTATCAGTAGAGGCTCATAGACAAGTGTCGGTTCACGTACGTGTACTGTCAGGTATTGAATTATGTCTAGACAATGGGATGACTTATGTACAGCTGAATTTTCTTGTCGGCAAGCGTATGTATTCTATTGTATAGCTTTTGCACAATGGCCGTGTCGGCCGTGGTATGTTGTATATGTATACCTACGTCATGATACAGTGTTTCTGTGGATATATGTGTATAAAATGTGTTGTATCGGAAGGTCCAAGTTAATTATGGTCATTGTTGTTATGAATATGGACATTCACCGCCCATCTAAATAATAAAGAAAGTAAGATAACAGATATGAAGGGTACGCCGACACTCTGAGAGCAGGGTCCGGTTCCATGTCGCGGCCCTCTGGTGATTCTATCATGATTGGGGCTTGTGAATGATTTGCCCTAAATCTGATTCCAACTAGGGTTCAGAGTTCGTACTTCCTCTGTTATTTCGAGCACGCATGGCATATATTCTTTTTTATTTTTTTATTGATTGATTATATTTCCTTGTTTGTTCGTCCAAGATTGCTACTATATAAAACCCATTCCACGTTCCCCTTCTAAGGCTTAACGATTATTACTGAACTGCTGTTATTACTCTCTCACTCTCACTCATTCTACTATTCTAAACTTGAGAGATTGGCCGGTTGAAAGCCAAGGCCACCAGAATTCGATTGTTACTCTCTTCTTAGTACGAGCACTGCCCAGGTTCACTTGAAACCCTTGAGTATTCTGACGCACTGGGATTTTGCTGATCTTTTTGCTATTGACGATTAGAGTACTGCTGAGATTGTTCTTCTTATTTTGCTTGTTTGTTAATTTGCAACTGGTAAGTCTCTTTGCCGTAGAAATTTCATTCTCTTTCGTTCGTATTATGCTTTGTGTCACTGAAACTTCTATGAATCAATGTCCTACTATTCCATCTTGTTTGTAGCCTTGTTTGCTCTAAATTATTCTTGTGACTCGATACTCTTAGCATCTGAACTTGCCTAGGTTCTAATTATGGTGTATGCCTATCACATGTGTTTAGCATAAACGACTTCTGGTTCTCTTAAACCTCTTTAGCTTGTTGTGTCTATGTTGATACCTGATGCTTGTCCTGAGTTTGTCTCTCTGCTTCATTCTGGATTATTATGATAACCAACTCATGTGTACTAGACCTTGTTGAATCATTCATGCCCAACCTGCTATGTTTCTAGGGTTGTATTGTTAGCTAGGACCTGTTTCCATGCTATATGTAGTTCTAGTGTGTGCTTTTTCACTTGTGCAATCCTGTGCTTTTCGGTATCACTGGAGACCTTAGGATAAATCTTATATCTAGCCTTTTCTCTTGTATGTGGCCATAAGGTTTGATGCCTGCCTGTCCTATTTATCTGAAAGTCGACATGTTGTTTGTTTACCATAAGCTCTTCTGGTATTGACCAATACTCAGCATGTTAAAATTGTCTCATGTTGAACTAAGTATTTTCTCATGAACCTGTTCTGCTATGTTACTTTCGCTAGGCTCTCATGTTAGACATTTTATTATATCCCACTTGTTCTTGTCTATAACTTTACCAGATTCTCATGTCTAAATCTCTTATCTAAAGTTCTTTTAAGCTAGCTCTAGATCATTTTACTTTTGAAACTCTCGTTGGAATAATTCACTAGCCTATGATGGTCAATCCTGTCATTCTAACTTTGTTTCTGAGAATACAAGCATGAACTTGCCCTGAAAACTAGTCAATATTTCATGTGATTTTGTCTATGTGCTTTGGTTGGAACTGTTGTTAGATACAACTTTAAGAATTGAGTGCGAAAAGCTGTTTAATTAATTCCCTGAGTAGTCGTGACTTGCATGGTTAAGTCTGGTATCAGTTGGGTTAAGTAAGTCATGCATCTCGGGTCTGGTATTGGGCCATATATATTGTTGGACCTGGGTGCCGGATTCAGGCATACTCTATTGTTCTGCTAAGCCTGGGATTTGGGTCTACTGGTTGTGTGAAGAGTGAGGCTGTTGAAGGCCCAGTCAGTGCTGGGTTACTTCTGTTTGGGCCTAATCTCAGGCTTGCAGTTGTTCTTTGTGTAATATTTGTACTTGTACTCATTATCTAGGCCTGTAATAATTCGTAAACAAACAATTGGGGAGTTAGTGAAATTGGGGGAACGAGTATATTCTATTTTTTGCATAAAGGGGTGAAAAACATTCCTATAGGGTCTACATGCTTTGTTTGCTATTTTGTTTGACAGGCTCTATATCTACACACTAATAGAAGTTATGCCTATAGGAATCACACACCTCACTTAACTTGTTTAATACATGTACACTGTTCAAAGCATGTTGGTTTCAGTAATTGTTATACCTGTTTCCATGCTTACTGTTGTGCGCTATTAGACAGCATGTCTATAGGAGTCAAACGCCAATAACTACTTGTTTAAATACTAGACAGCATGCCTATAGGATGTAATAATACATGCCTTTGCTGATGCTTATCTAGATATTATGACTGTAGGGTTTTAATTAATTAATCGACTGCTTTTGTTGCTTTCATTACATTGCCCCACCTAGATGACATGCCTATATAGATAAGTCTGATAAAATCAAGTTCAAATGTTAACTGTTATAAATCCTGCCTATAAGATATTGTTACACGCCTAAGAAGCATGTATACAAAATCAAATGCTGGTAATTCTGAATTCTCGAACTGTTTTATTGCCTCCTTGCGAAAACAATTTAGAGAATCATGCCTATAGGGTTTGTAATACCTATTATCTACAAATTCGTTAGTCTAAAACAACAAAGCTGCCTGTATGATGCTTGCAATCAAAATCACATAGAAGCCATACCTATAGAACTTAACAACTCTAATGCGTCTTAATTTTGAAACTGTCGACTGCCTAATATAAGAATCTACCCGCGTGCATTTGTTGCTTATGTGTGAAGGCTAACTTGGGCCATTAATTGTCTTTATGTGTAGTCCTATATGTTTTGAATATGCGCTTAGTTTCGTCAATTTTGAGAATCCTAAGTAAAGTGCAGAACCACCCAAATAGTAGGTCCAAAGCCTCCTGGACCATAGGCATGGTACGGGTAGCGCACACATAGGGTACAATCTAGAATTGAATTAGAGCGCTTTAAGTAAACAACTTTAACATAATAATTGAGTTGCAGGAGATGATAGTCTGTGCCTGCTGAATAATATTAGCAACCCCTACCCTAAGGGAGTTGCGAAGTATTATTTATATTGCACGGGATGATCCTTTAGGCTAAAAAACTTAGGACCCCCCTCCTTTATATGTTTATTGTTCGCACTTCATCACTTGAATGTAGAATAATTAAGTTGTATCCTGTAACCTCCAATGTACCAATTATTTATAGTTTAATTCTTGCGCAATTTTCTTCACACTTATTTTCATCGTAGTAGAACTTTTAAATTTCTTGTCTTCCTTCGCTTACACGATCACATAGGATAATTATAATCCAATAATCCCACATCGCATAAACTTTGGCCAGGACCCAAAGTTGTGGACCTCGAAGAGTGCCTAACACATTTTCTTTGAGGTAATTTGAGCCCTTACCCGATCTTTGGTGATGTAGATTAGCTAACCAGAGTTATTTGCAAATAGGTTCCCTAACGCACCTTAAACCGTTAGGTGGCGACTCTTCTCTTTTAGTACCCATTTAATAGAGTTGTCACATGTTGAAACTCGCTTTCATGAGAAAATCGGGCTTGACAACATGACGACTTTGCTGGGGACATACTTAGGCTCTTACCATAATGAAGTTGACTTATGTGGATTAACGGATTACTTGACAACATGCACATCCCCTCCCTTATTTCCCTTCATTTGCTTAAGTTGCTATGACATGTACATCCCTTCCCTATTTCCTTTACTTGTTTAAAATTTCCATATCATGTATATTCCCTTCCTATTTCCTTTATTTGTTTCTATTGCTATGACATGTACATCCCCTCTCCATTTCCTTCATCTTGTCTAAGACTGCTATATCATGTCTCTCTCGTCCCTATCCCTCTATTTGCTTTAGTTAATTACATTCTCGCACATTTTCATGAGTTAAACTAACTTCTCTCTTTTCTCTTTCCATTTTCTTTTCTTTCTCCTGTTCATATTATTTACTGTTTTACGTACTTTCATCATGCAAATATCTGGCAACGTGTTACTATTTTTGCATGAAGCATGCTTTCAACATCATACTCCACTCGTGTTTATTAAAACACCCCTTTTAAACCGGAAAGGCTTATTAGCGGTAGACTAGTCGATCATCAGTGTAGTCGATGGTCCCGTGCCTTTCCCTCTCAAGTTGTCCACTTGAGAATACCAGTCTAGACCCTTCTAGAAACCACACACTGATTTGAAATGTACATGCATCATGCTAAACCTAGTATGGATTGAGACCTCATTGATGCATCAACCCTCTTAAATGAACCTTGTCTAAAGTCCAATAGGATTTCCATAATCCCAAAGGACACCATCATATTATGTGCATTACTTGGAGAAAACGTGCCAACATGTTGATCATTATTGCGTAAATAGTCGAATCTGGAGGGGAAAAGGGCTAATTTTGATTTGTTTGCAGAAAATGAAGCACGAAATCCCCAGGTTTGGTATGGTCCTGAATATCCCGCCTCTATAATTGATTGGTATAATGACCTTGCACCATGTAACAAAAACCATGTGAGGAGAGTACTGGGTAACCTGCCATCTTTGCTGAATATTCAACCCAACAAAGGACTAATTGAGGCAGCCACCATGTTTTGGGATGAAAAGAGAGCTGTTTTCCGATTTGGAAAAATAGAAATGACTCCTCTCCTAGAAGAAATAGGAGGCTTCTCCAAGTTACCATGGGATAGTCCGGGTCTATTGGTGCCAGAAAATCGCACCCTACGCGGTTTTTTGAAGATGCTGGGTTTTTAGAAGAACGACGAACTGGTTTGCCTGAAGATATCATATATCCCCTTTGAATTTCTCTATGAGCGTTATGGGCATAGCAAATCATATCGCCTTCATCATAAGGAGCTAGTCATTACCTCTTTGGGATGGGTGCACCGCCGGGTCTATGTCTCCATAGTCTGTTTCTTGGGTTTGTTGATCTTTCCAATGCAAGGGGGAAGAATTCACACTCGCTTAGCCATGGTCTCCAGGACCTTAATGGAGGGTATCAAGGGGCATAAATACACTATTATCTCGATGATTTTAGCTGATATGTACCGTGCTCTGGATCGGTGCAAGCCTGGGTTCGGACACTTCGAGGGTTGTAATCTCCTACTATAAGGTTGGTTGCTAGAACATTTTCAGAGGGGTGATTATCGCCAGGAGCTTCTGCGCAGGCCACTGAATGATTACATAGCCAGTCATCATCCAAAGAAGATGACATTCATTCCAAACAGGTTTGCAAAGCCTGGAAATGCTATAGGCTGGGTGTGGTTTTTCAGTAATCTGATAGACGAGCAAGTGCATTGAATGTTTGAGTGGTTTCCTAGTAGCGAGTTCATCATCAGTCCAAAGGAACCACTCACTTAGTACTGATTGGGCTGCGAGGCATCTACCCTTACTCTCCTGTAAGGATAATAAGGAAAGCTGGGAAGAAACAAGTTATACTTCGAGTTTAGAACATGGTTCAGTATAACGCAGATTTCAAAGGAGATGTCATCCCATTCAAATTTCCCAACACATGTGGAACCAAAAGATCATCGTGGAGGGAGACTCTATTGAGCCAGACAAGTATCACGCTGGTCATATGTACTGCTATCTCTCACGGTTGGAAGACGACATAGCCGGGGATGTCAAATCGGGGTTCAATCTGATAGATAGGATCATAGATGTGGTGGATGAGGCACAGGTGAAATACAAGAGGCTACGTAAAAGAGTGTTCGAATCTGAAGCTCAGCATCTAGAATAGCATAAGGTGGATATGGAGGCGATCGGAGAATGGAAGGAGATTGCAGATAAGTCAACAGAGAGGTTGGAGCATCTAGACCAAGGACTGATGAAGCTAGAGGAGAAGATGAGAAAGAGGCGTTGGGACTATCAAGGCATGGATCCTGATGAAGGAGGGAAGCTGGCAATGGCTTACTTGCTACTCGATAGGCGCAATCTTGGAAATGTGATTGATGGAGTCAAGAGAGCCAAGCATGAAGAAGGTCCTTCGGGGACCAAGTAGACTAGGAGATAGTGTTCTTTACTGCTTTCTAGATTAGATTTCATTAGATTTCGATATAATAAGGCTTAATGCCATTAGTGACTTTATAATTATTATTTCAATTTAGTGAAAGATTGATTTGGCTTATTTTCACATTAATGGAATGAGGCAACGTTGGCAAGAATTTTCTCCAAGTCTATGTGTCACTTAGGCCAACCTCAGGAACAATGAGGACCTCGAATTAGGACACGAATTAATGCATGACCTACGTAATACCTGCTTAAATATTGCAAACACTCTTTTACTTTGTCTCACTGACTTGGTTACCTTTTGTTTTTCTTTCTTTTTGATTACTCTCATTTCCAAAGGTTGGTTCATGCATTCTGGCATCATCAACTTACCACACCAGATCCAAAGGTCCTCCACCTCCTCCTCCATCTAGCAACCCGAAAAGAAAAGGAAAAGATAAAGGGAAGATGGATGATCTAAGTGGCAATCGAAAAGACAATGCTACCATAGCAGAAAATGCTGAAACCTCAGATGGAAAGAGTACGCGGGGAATGAATGAGTTGGTCCTACATTTGGAACAAAAATCTTGGAGCTGCAGGGTGAGCTTGAGCAGGTCCGAAATCTCGCAGACCTCTCCCTTACTCTAAATGTTCCTGACATCAATCAGCAAAACACAACCACTCACAACCAAACACCACCGCAAAACACCCAAACCCAAATTCCACCCATAGCTCCACAAAATCCTCCTGCCATGCACCAGTATCACAATCCTGTACCTTCTTAAAACCTTAACCCCTCAACAGTACCACTATCATCCAACCTAGTATCCGCAAACCACCACTTATCACATCCCTCATAACGCACCACAACTCACCCTCTATCCCCCTCAAACTTCAATCAATGATCACCCATATACCCAAGCTCCAGGAACTCACCAAAGCAACCCGATATACGTGGAAACCTTACCCCATACCCCGCAACAAACCCTATACATACCTGAACCAACTGAGAAGGACCTTCTTATCCGAAACATGGTAGAGGAATTCAAGAAACTGACAGGGAGAGTCCAGAGTGTTGAAGGCGGGAAGGGTGTTGAAGGTTTGAACTATGAAGACTTGTGTATCCAGCCAGATGTAGAACTGCCGGAGAGTTACAAACCTCCCAAGTATGAGATGTTTGATGGCACCGGTGATCCTAAGGTGCATTTGAGAACCTACTGTGACAAGCTTGTGAGAGTAGGCAAGAATGAGCAAATCCGCATGAAACTGTTCACGCGAAGTCTTACAGGTGATGCGTTATCCTGGTATATCAGCCAAAATCTAAGAAGTGGGCAAATTGGGTGAGCATGGCATCTGATTTCATGGATAGATTCAAGTTCAATACAGAGAACGCGCCAGACATTTTCTATATCCAGAACCTCAAGAAGAAGCTGACAGAAACCTTCCATGAGTATGCTACTTGTTGGAGATCAGAGGCTGCCTAGGTGAGGCCACCACTTGAAGAAGAACAAATGAAAAAGTTCTTTGTCAAAGCTCAGGATCCACAGTATTATTAAAGATTGATGGTTATAGAGAATCACAAGTTCTCAGACATCATCAAGTTAGGTGAAAGGATAGAAGGAGGAATCAAAAGCGGAATGGTGACCAATTTTGAGCACTGCAAGCCACCAACAAACCCTTGCAATCAGGAGGTATCTCGAAGAAGAAAGAAATAGGTGCCGTGATGGTAGCCCAGGGCCCTAAGTCTCCCCTTACATACCAAATACCTCCATCCACATATCAACCCTCACCTCTAAAATACCAATACCCTGCCACCACCTACCGTACCTATAATACCCAACCTGCATATTACCATTCACCTCCTCCCTCCCGCCAGAACTACCCAAAGCCGTGACCAAACTTTCACCGCAGAGCTCCCAGACAATACACCCTATCGCTGGACCCATAGCCCAACTGTATGAGCGACTAAAGGCCACTGGTTCCATCACCCCCATTGTTGCTGTTGCTGTTGAAAACCATTCCCAATGGATTAACCCCAACAAAACTTGTGCTTACGTTCAGGCATGAAGGGTCACACCATTGAGGAATGCCACATGTTGAAGGATAAGATCTAGACACTGATTGACACCAAAGTTATACAAGCAAAAGAGGACGCTATAATAAACCCTTTTCCTGATCATAGGGGCAAGGGAGTGAACGTGATAGAAACTGATGAAGAATGGAATCAGGAAGGATCCATCAGACTTATTCGAGAAGGGGATGCTCCTAAGACATCTCCTGTCAGCCTCTTGCCGATTGTGGTGCAAACCTATGTACCGTTTGAGGTCGAGGTAGCTACACCCTTCATTGTGACGATAGCTCCGACATCGTCCTATAAGTCTGATGTTGTCCCATGGGATTATGTGGAGGAGGCGAGAAGAAAAGGAAAAGCCAAAATGGAAGAGACATGTGTTGTGCAAGGAATGACCAGAACTGGCAGAGTTTATACACCCGAGAATCTTGGAGGAACAAGCAAAGAGACCACATCTAAGCCACATGTCATGGAGATAGGCACTGATGATCTTTGGAGGAAAGTACAGGCGAGGGAATACTCTGTTGTTGATAACCTGAACAACACTCCCGCCTAGATATCCATCTTGTCGCTGTTGCAAAATTCAGATGCGCACAAGAACGCCTTGATGAAGATATTAAGTTAAGCTTATGTGCCCACCGGTATCGCTAGTGGGGAGATGGCTAATATGGTATGTTACACCCCATATTTTCATGCATAAGAGTATATTGTAAGACAACTGATGTAAGCTTAGAAATGAGATCATTTTTGAAAGTACATAAAGTAAGTTAATCATGTTACCTTAGAGGTTACAAATCTTTAAGATCATGAATGTCAAGTACTAAGAGTTTTGGAAGGCTTAGAAGCTAAACGAATTAAAGAAAATAAATTTTGTCGGAAGTCTATAAGTTTGGAATGTTATAACATGTACTTTGGGGTGAGACTAGGGTTCTTAACATGATAAGGAGGTTATGTTATAAGTTATTTATTTGTATGATAATCATGTATTACGTTTTAAAGTCAAGCGAGTTGTGGAACAAAAGTTGGCAAAGGTCATCACAAGTTACATTCATAATGTGCTGAAAATTAGGTCAAATGTAGTAGAGCTTTTCTCTTAATATACTTGGAATTACAGCTTGAACACATCTACGAGTCTAGTTCTTAACGCATTAAACCGTTCGTCGATACGACATTGGAGTAGAGAGATTTTGTGTTTTTGCAAGACTGCACAAGCAGCTCCCAATGGGACCCACTGAGGCAGTGGTCGACCTACTTCACTTTAAAAACCATTTGGACGACCTTTATTTCTCATATTTCGACCTAAAATAGTCCCTAAACTCTTCATAACCCTCCTAAAATTATACCATAAAGGTTTGAAGTGATTCCAAAGTGATTACACCATATTTCAACAATAAAAGTTAGTTCTAGTAAAGAACAACACCTCTTTGAGGTTGTGTTGTCATTGAGTATAATTATGGGCTGTGTTTGACTGAGATTTCAAATTGTTGAACTTTCCAAGGTGAGTATAACAAACTACTAATTGTACTTAAGCTTTCTTGTATGTTGGTTAAGTTAGGATGATAAACTACAAGATAATGCTTGGATTAGCTTGAGATGTTGTTCTTGATGGATTGATTTGAAAGTTGCTCTTATGGACTTTAAGTGGCTGGAAATTATGTAAAATAAGTTGGCTATGATATTGTTAGTGTGATTATTCTGGTTTACATGTCAATCTTGTTGAGTAAATTAGTAACTAGAAAAGGAAATGGCTATAAAGAAATTGGAAGTTGTCCACAATGATATTATCTTGAGTTGGGCTATTTCGGGTAACTTTGAAAATCGAGTACAAGGTTGGAAATCCTTGAAAAGGTACTGGTTGTTAAACTGGATATATTACTAAGTTCAAGAATGAATGATAATGGGGTTAAAGGGTGCTAAAGGGATTCAATCCGAGCTTGCCGCTCGTCGTGATATGTTGATGACTTGTTAATGAAATATTTTATACCCTATTGTTGATGTTGTTATTATTGTATTGCTATGGTTTTAGTTATTGGTATATGGTATTGGAGGATGCCCTTGTTACAGGGGAAATGCTACCCAAATTTACATAAACGAGCTACTAGCTTAAGTTGCAGACCTAGCCTTATGCTATGGTAGATTGAGTTGAGTTATTTGAAGAATTACTTGGAAGGTATTAAGGACTCAATGAGTTAAGGTATGTTAAGGCTATCCCTTATTTACTTTTGGCATGATCCATATGATACAAACGAAATGAGCAAACTCGGAACTTTCATAAAATGACTCTATTCATAGAAGTAATAGAGGTGCCTATGTTCTTGATTCCCCATGAGTCCAATTATTATATTTTCTATTCATGGGTCTCATAAAATACATAAGTTGATAAAGTTTATTCGAAGGTATAATGATCTTATGACATTTCGAAAGATCTTATTGACTTACTTCATTATGCATTGCATTCATTTATACATGTACATTGACTCATGACTAGATGGTGTTATATATGCATATATTATATGTTTATGGAGTATGGGGAAAGGCTACGACATTATATACGCACCACCACCTGATCAGCTGGTATACGTTGATGATTTCGCCCACAGAGGCCGAGATAATATGATGTGATACCCTCCAAGGCTTGATGATGTTATGTACGCACATACCTATGCATGGTATGACATTTATACACATATGCATGACATAATAAATGTTTCATGATTGACAGAGCTGTTCGGATTTACAGGTTGAGTCCTTTACTCCATGTTTTTTTCATGTCTTTTATATATTGCTTTTCATGCCTTACATACTCGGTACGTTATTCGTACTGATGTCACTTTTTCCTGGGGATGCTGCATTTCATGCCTGCATGTCCTGATATACAGGATGACAATCTTCCTAGTAGGTTATGAGCTTAGCAGATGGTGTTGGCGCACTCCACTTGCTCCGGAGTTGCCTATTTGGTCAGTATGCTTTGGACATGTAATGATTGGTATGGCGGGGCCCTGTCCCGAACTCTATGATATTTATGTACTCTTAGGGGCATGTAGATAGAGGTCATGTATATGGTTACTTGTATGGCCTTTTCGGCCTATGGTTTGAGTGTACAAATGATCATGTCGGCCTTATAGGCCAGTATGTCACATGTATAAGTTTGTATATCATGTTGGGTCATCCTATGTCGAGTATTCCCTTATATTTAATTCTGGTTATCTCATGATGCCTCTTCTAGCCCACTTACCCATGATGGTGTGATAATAAAGATATGTTATGTTGGTACTCGGTTAAGTAAGGCACTGGGTGCCCGTCGCGGCCCGGCGATTTGGGTCGTGATAAAAGTGGTATCAGAGCAGTTCTGTCCTAGGGAGTCTACAAGCCGTGTCTAGTAGAGTCTTGTTTAAGGGTGTGTTGTGCACCACACTTATAAGCAGGAGGCTACTGGGCATTTAGGATTGTCAATCTTTCTTCTTACTCTAGATCGTGTGGTAGAGCTCAGTTGTAAGAATCCAAACTCCTAAATTCTACTTTATTCGTAATAAAATGAAACCTACACCTATAAGAGAGGTTGTAAGAGATTGATTGTGGTTGTGGAAGAGTTGAGTCAGCGGAACTCGATTTTGCATCATGCTTATGATGAGTAAATGTGAGGTCTTTAGCAGATCATGTGTGTACAAAGATGTGTAAGCTTCTTGATAAGGAATCCTAAGGCATGAATATCTATCCACCCATATAGTAAAAAGCAACGAGAGATTTAGAAGGTAAATACAAGTTACAACAAGTAAAAGAAGTAAGGTGAAGAAAGGTACGAGGTACCCAGTTAGTGAAGATTATCAGTGTTTATAATTCAGGCAGAGAAACATAAGCATTCTGAGTTACCTTCAACAGTAACAAAGGTATGTACAATGGGCCACACCCATCTTAGTTATGCCCTATGGGAGCAAACAAATATAGTTTAAAAGAAGGATGTGATATGTGGATCTAGCTGGGGTTAGAGTAAATAAAAATGGTTGATGGATTGTTAGCATTAGCTGACATTCCCAAAGGATATTGCGAACGTGGTAATAGTTCTCCTTGTGAGACACCTAAATGGTGCACTCTAGAATACTACAGTTAGATATGAATACTAGAAGGGATAAATATTTACCTTAGTATGGCTCCCGTCCCTAGTAAATAGAGAATTCTGGGCGACCCGAAGAGCCAGTGGATAGAGCAAGGGGAACTAAAAGCGAAAGAATGCTTTGTTGAAGTTTTTGAATAAGGTGATAGACAAAAATATTAGCAAGAGAATAAGAAGAGAGTAAATGAAGCATTATGAGTAAGATGTGATAAATGGGTGATAACGATAAATCAAACTAAGGCACGATGACAGAGTCTATAGTCAAGTGAAGGAAAAGACAAGAGGAGACAAGCCTTGAGACAATAAAAGAGTATAGGCCAAAGGTCATATCTTCATTACGAGAAATGAGTTGGTGACCCCAACATGATCACCAGAAGGCTAAGTTAGACCCCCTGTACTAATAGAAATTATTATGGTCTAGTAAATAAGATAAAACCGAACATGAATTAGGGACCGGAGGATTTGATAATAGTCGACATCGTGACAATTTTCGAGATCGCATTCCGACAATAATAGAATGGACAACAAAAGAATAACCTTTGAAGGTCATTCAGGAAGACGCTTCCCTAAAGCAAGCATTGTGAGCGAGTTAAGCTTAAGGGACAAAGTGTGCCAGTTACACTAGGTGTCACCTTCGTGCGTAAGAAATTCAGTTATCGCTGGTACAGAAGGGTTACCGCAAGGCGAGTACGAGTCCGTGAAGATGTGTAAAAACGCCAAAGATGAAGAGGTAAAAGATTTATAGGTAAATTTTCATAGCATTAAATGTTAGTAATCCCCTTAAGGGGGAAGATGGTGTGATATGGTATTAAGTTGGAGTTACGTGGTTCAGGTAACTATGGAATAGTAAAGGAAGAATGTGGTAGAAAGACGAAAGGAATGAGATTGCATTTATTCAGATCCTGCAGATATGATATGACTCCAAAACATTATGCAAGCACGATGCCGCGGAGAGGCATTAAGGATTCCAGCACCAGATGTTATTGACAAATAAGTGCAAATGAACACTTGATACATAAGGAGCCAGTGCGAGGGGTAAGTTAAGACAAAAGACATAATCCATGAGAGATTACACAGAATATAGCTATGAGAATGGACTAATGAGTACTCTATGGTTGATTCAGGAAGAACCTAATTATGGCTAGACAAGAGGTCATAGATAAATCAACAGAACATGCAATATAAACTAAACGTAGTGAACCCCAACATAATGAATTCAGTATCGAGTATTACGAAAATAAAAGAGAGTGCCGCTAAGGAGACAATCAAAATTTTAGTTCAGAAGCAACCCTACGAGCACAAGAGTGCGGAGGAATGTAACTAAGGATAATTATGGGCAAGTAAGAACATCAAAAAAGTTCCGACAGGTATATGATGTAATAAGCTCGCAGCTTTACAAGAGTCAGAGGGTATCCCCTAAGTACTACAACGAAAGACTAGCTGAGAAAATAAGGAAGAAGGCTTCAACCTAAGCATAGTGACCTAAAGAAGAAATGATCTAGTAACAACAGTCTAACTACAATATTGTATGCACTCCATAAGAAAGTGGCGCCTATCCTAGCTAATGAACAGGAAGAAAAAAAAATGAAAAGTGACATTCGAGATCAGATGGGTTGCATGGAATTCCAATATGTGTGGGAACTAAGATAAGCCAAGTATTCATGCAAAAAAAGTGGCAGAACAACCAGGAAATGTAATTGCCTACATTTAAAGACAACTAAGAAGGCACGAAAGAAAATCTATGGTGCTATCAAGTTAAAGGAAGGTTGCAGGTAGTATACATAGATATGTGTAGGTCGCAAGCTAATGTATGGCAGAGTGACAAGGTTTTAGGTAGATATGACTAAGGATAAGAAAAGGTGAGTGAGAAGGTGACAAGAATAGGTAAGGCCTCGGAATTAAGCCAATAAAAACAAGACAGCTAATGGTTTCCGTAAGTTATAGAAAGTTCAGTATAGCCTTAATGAATGCAAATGAATGCTGCCCTGGTAGTAGAATAAGGGTGTAATTGCGATAGATAAGAGGATGGTGTTTGGGCCTTTGATTGAATAATGATTTAAAGAAAAGAAATCTCATGGATGGCACGGATTAGAATACTCCCATAAGATGAATCACGCTGGGATGTTATGAAATATGGTTGTTGAAGTATAGTATCGTCTAGGTGGATTAGGGAAATCACTTCAGATGTTCCCCAATGAGACGCGAGCCCTAGGGACAATGTATTGTGTAAGAGGTTTCAAGTTATCAGTTGTAGATTATAGATCAACATTAAGGTGAATCAACAATAGATGGATTAAAGCTCCAACGTGTGAGAGGAGATTAGAATGCCATTCTTTAGATGAACAATACTGAGGAAGCATTAAAGGACTTAGATTTATACATATAGGATAAGTAGTGAGAGAGTAACCTAGAGTTAGGTAGCAAACCTTGGTAATAATAAACGGAAGTAAGTGTTATGGTATAGTATAACCTACCTAGTGTAGTAAATCCATAAGCATAGATAGCCGAAGCTATGAAACAAGATATATCAATAGTCTTAAGTTCTACAAAGAACCGAGTGAAGAACTTCAATATACCTATAGATTCCAGAGGGACAGCTTGTCATAGTTCTATATATGTTCACAAAGTGAGGCCCAGAGATTGGCTAAAAGCTAGAGACAAAAGGAGATAAGGGTCGCATAGGCGCACATACAAGGACAAAGTCGTACAGACTGCATAATAGAAGGTAGCAATAATTACGAGATTAAAAGTATTCTGACCACAAGTCGTGGTGTGAGAAAGAGGCCCAAGGGGGGAATGGGCTGGCCTATAGATTTATTTATAGAACACTTTCCTAGATGGCGAAGACAATATTGAAGTATTCGCAAGAGCTATAGGTTATGAGACTGATAAGCGCATAAGTCAACATTCGAGGACGAATGTTACAAAGTGGGGAATGATGTTACACCCCATATTTTCATGCGTAAGAGTATATCGTAAGACAACTGATGTAAGCTTAGAAATGAGATCATTTTTGAAAGTACATAAAGTAAGTTAATCATGTTACCATGGAGGTTACAAATCTTTAAGATCGTGAATAACAAGTACCAAGAGTGTTGGAAGGCTTAGAAGCTAAACGAATTGAAGAAAATAAGTTTTGTCGAAAGTCGATAAGTTTGGAATGTTATAACATGTACTTTGGGGTGAGACTAGGGTTCTTAACATGATAAGGAGGTTATTTTATGAGTTATTTTAGTTCTATGATAGTCGTGTTTTACGTTTTGAAGTCAAGCGAGTTGTGGAACAAAAGTTGGCAAAGGTCATCACAAGTTACAATCATAACGTGCTGAAAATTAGGTCAAATATAGCAGAGTTTTACTCCTAATATATTTGGAATTACAGGATGCACCAGTTATCAAATGGAATATATACTAGTCTAGTTTCTAACGCATTTAACCGTTCGCCGATACGTCATTGGAGTAGAGAGATATTCGTGTTTTTGCTAGACTGCGCAAGCAGCTCCCAATGGGACCCACTTAGGCGGTGGTCGACTTACTTCACTTTAAAAATGATTTGGACGACCTTTATTTCTCATTTTTAGACCCAACCTCGTCCCTACACTCCACCTAAACCTCCTAAACAGATACCATAAGGTTTTGAAGTGATTCCAAAGTGATTATACCATATTTTAACATCAAAAATTAGTTCTAGTGAAGAACAACACCTCTCTGAGGTTGAGTTGTCATTGAGGATAATATTGGGTTGTGTTTGGCTGAAATTTCAAGTTGTTGCTACTTTCTAAGGTGAGTATAACAACCTACTAGTTGTGCTTAAGCTTGCTTGTATGTTGGTTAAGTTGCTAGGATGATAAACTACAAGATAATACTTGGATTAGTTTAAAATGTTGTTCTAGATGGATTGATTTGAAAGTTGCTCTTATTGACTTTAAGTGGCTGTAAATTATGGAAAGTAAGTTGGATATGATATTTTTAGTATGATTATTTTGATTTACATGTCAATCTTGTTGAGGAAATTGGTAACTAGAAAAGAAAATGGCCATAAAGCACTTGGAAGTTGTCCACAATGATATTATCTTGTGTTGGGCTATTTCGGGTAACTTTGAAATCGAGTACAATGTTGGAAATCCTTTAATGGGTACTGGTTATTATACTGGATATATTACTAAGTTCAATAATGAATGATAAAAGGGTTGAAGGGTGCAAAAAGTATTCAATCTGAGTTTGCCGCTCGTCATGATATGTTGATGACTTGTTAATGAAATATTTTGTACCCCATTGTTGATATTGTTATTGTTGTATTGCTATGGTTGTCATTGCTGGTATATGGTATTGGAGGATGCCCTTGTTACAGGGGAGATGTGCCCAAATTTACCTAAACGAGCTATTAGCTTAAGTTGCGGACTTAGCATTTACTCAGCACTGATTTTGAAACTCATTATGCTATGGTAGATTGAGCGGAACTATTTGAAGAATTTCTTGAAAGGTATTAAGGACTTAATGGAGTTAAGGTATGTTAAGTCTATCTCTTCTTTACTTTTGGCATGATCCATATTATACAAACGAAACGAGCAAACGCTGAACTTTTATAAGTGACTCTATTCATAGAAGTACTAGGGGTGCCTATGTTATTGATTCCCCATGAGTCCTATTATTATAACATCTATTCATTGGTCTCATAAAATACGTAAGTTGATAAAGTTTATCCGAAGGAGTAATGATCTTATGACATTCATAGAGATCTTATTGACTTACTTCATTATGCATTGCATTTATTTATACATGCACATTGACTCATATCCAGATGGTGTTATATACGCGTTTATTATATATATATGGGGTATGGGGAAAGGTTACAACGTTATATATGCACCACCACCTGATCAGCTAGTATACGTTGATAATTTCACCCACAAAGGCCAAGATAATATGATGTGATGCCCTCAAAGGCTTGATGATGTTATGTACGCATATACCTATGCATGGTATGACATTTATAAACATATGCATGACATTATAAATGTTTCATGATTCACAGAGCTATTTAGATTTATAGGTTGAGTCCTTTAATCCATGTTTCTTTCATGTCTTTTATATAATGCTTATCATGTCTTACATACTCGGTACATTATTCGTATTGACGTTTATTTTTCTTGGGGATGCTGCGTTTCATGCCCGCAGGTCCTGATATACAGGATGATAGTCTTCCTAGTAGGCTATAAGCTTAGCATATGGTTTTGGCGCACTCCACTTACTCCGGAGTTGCCTATTTGGTCAGTATGCTTTGGACATGTAATGATTGGTATGGTGGGGCCCTGTCCCGACCTTTATGACGTTTATGTACTCTTAGAGGCATGTAGACAGAGGCCATGTATATGGATACTTGTATGTCCTTGTCGGCCTATGGTTTGAGTGTACAAATAATTATGTCGGCCTAGTAGGCCCGTATGTCACATGTATAAGTTTGTATATCATGTTGGGTCGTCCTATGTCGAGTATTCCCTATCACATCTCCTTTTCGTACACCCCCCCGAGGAGTATATAAAGGAGTTTTTCCAATTAAAGTGACATTATTCGAAATGAGATTATTTATTTAATTTTATCAGAGTCGCCACTTGGAATATTTAATTGGTGTCCCAAGTCGCCGTTTTTTAATCCCAAATCAAGAAAAATTTCGACTTTCCTTGTGAAGTCTGTGAACCAGAAATTCTGAGTAAGGAATTCTGTTAACCCGAGGGAAGGTGTTAGGCACCCTTGAATTCCGTGGTTCTAGCACGGTCGCTCAACTATTATAATCGGCTTATTATCTGATTATAAGACATGTTTTTCTAGCCTATGGTATATTTACCTTTAACCGCTTTTGTATAATAATTAGAGAATTGCAACGTTATTTAAAATATGTCACGAACCACGTCACATAAATGCACCCGTAATCTGTAACACATTTTAATTTAATATTGAGATTTGGATTTGGGTCACATAAATGCGCACCCGAGTTTAGGAAATTGAGTTATTAAAATAACGCGCCTAAAACAACTACACGTTTTTAACTTTTCGAGAGCCATGAAATTCACTGAATAGCACACCTCGGTTTTCTAAGTATTTTATTGATTAATGAGGGCCATGCATTCTTTTGAAATTTTATTTGGCGCGGAACACCTCAAATTATTTTGAAAACTTTTCTTATTTGAAGTTACTAAAATCGAGTTACCTAAAAGGCACCCTCGAAATTGGCATTGTTACTATGTCACGGGAACCGTACCCATAGTCACAATGTTTATTAATCGCGCCTAAAAGCAAGCTACAAAAGTTTAAGGCATTTAAGACTTAATTATTTTTAAATTTGTATTTAACTATTAAGAGGGCCATATGTGATCGTTGCTAATTACATGGCTCACCGCTATTAATTAAAGGAAATGTTGTAGTGTTACGCATTGGGCCAGCCCACTATCCATTAAGTTTCCCTAGCCCACAATTCTATCAACTAAGTTTTCAAAGCACTTGGCCCACCTAAATTAGACTAGCACAATATTGCAACATAAAAAAAAGAAAGAAATGAAAACTCTTAAACTAATACCAAATCAGATTCACATTCATCAATTTAAGTATATAAATTAATAATTTCGAACCCAAAATCAATTATGATATCTAACAAAGACTTGACCATATTGGGTTGGCCCAAGTTCTAGGTGGAACTCTAAAAAATTTGGGCCTGGATGCCATCGAAATGGGTCAACTCAAAATCAGGCTCAGAACCAGCCTTAGATAAAACTGTATTCTCAGAAATGGGCTACAATTGTAGCCCAAACATCCAAGGAAAAGGGGTAATTCAGCAAATGCTCTCAACAGATAACATAAGTAGGAATAAATTAATTACAAAATTTCAATTAATCTGGAGAAAATTTAAAATATAGACAGTTATCAACCTGCTAATTAATTACAAAAATCGAGGAACTAAATTATTACAACACTTCCTAATTAGATCTATAAACTCATAAAAACAGCCGCCCAAATTCCAGAATAATACTTTAACACAGTAATCAGTGGCCTTCTCCCTGCTCCTTATTTAGGTTTCAGATGTAAATGTACAATAATTAGAATAGGAAGATATGAGATGAATGCTTCTTCCTAGCTTTAATTAAACTCGAAAATGTTAACTTCAGTTATGTTTTTAGTCAAATAAAGCACTGTGTTTCAGCCCGTTTTATATCCTATACTACAACTGAAATAACATTAGCATGCTTTGGAGAATAAGTGATTATCAATGGATGATGAATTAATTTATGAGTAATTTCAGCCACAACTTCAGTTAAATGGATAGAACAAACAGGAAACCGATGTCAATAGATGAACAGAGGAAACAGATTAGGTAAAATAAATAGAGCCGTGAAGAAAACTGAATATGTATTGCAACAATAATCTAGATCTCTTTACAAATCAACAAAACCCAAATAACTATTAACACATGATCTATCGATGATAATCAGTCCAAATTAGCACATTCATAATTTCAGAGATTAACAAAAAGAGGAATTCAAACAAATTTCACCCATTGAACATATTAACTCGATGGAACTAGGAAGTAAACATTTCATTCATAATTTCAATTTAAAACTACAGGGATATTTGAACATACCTATAGAGCAGCAAACAAATCCTAAGAGAGTCAAGTAAATCTGAGATCAGCTACACTAGGAACTCAGCTTCTAATTGACAGAGAACAGCAACAAGCAAACAGTAATCCACATCTCGATACACTTCGAAATCCAGAAATGCAAGAGAGGATTTAGCAATCACTCAGAAGTCTACTGTTTTTTTTAGAACTTTAGTTTTCTTTTTTTCAAAACTCTAATTATGTGAATGCAATTGAGTATGAGAATGTATGTGAGTCTGTGAGTGATAATGTATGTGTGTAAAAGAAAATCCCCCTCAATACTCTTCTGTGTCCCCGTATATATGCAAAATCAGAGAATATATCTCCTAAAATATGTTTTTTCGTGCATGTGATAAAAGAGCATCTTTTCTAACAGATTTCTGGATAGTTGTCCTATTTCAGTTATTTCTTCTGAAATTATCCATTTTAGCCCAGCTTTTTTCTAATTTTACTTATTTATTTTCATTTGAGGACCCCCTAGAAACTTTTGAATCTGTTTGTTTGTTACTGACAGATTCCTTTCCTATTTATTACCCAAATTAACCCCTCGATATCCTAATTTTACTTTGTAACCTTACGGGTCAAGTCGACCCGACTCCAAACAAGACCCAGCTCAATTCCGACCCTGTTCCTTTTTTGGGCTTTGATTTTCAGAAGCCCACATTTATCCATGGCCTTTTCACAGAGTCTTAATGACTTGGCCCATTTTAAACCAACAATAGTGAAACAACAAAGAAATAGAAAACGAACTGATTTTGACCAAAAATTAAAATTAAAACTGGAAAACTAAAGAAGTGGTAGAAGATGAGAAACACTAAAAAAGAAATAATTAAACAGAAAACAAAATGAAAAAGAAAGAAACAGAAAATACCTCGGAACAACGCATCTTCAAAATTTTGATTTTTCAGCCAAGATTGACCTTAACCGTGTGTTCTTGTCAAGTACACACAGTTAAAGTCTATCTTGACTTTAAATCGACTCAAAAACTTCGATTTAGAAGTTCCGAAAATTTTTAGGGTTTCAACTTCGATCTGAAATTGAAGCGATTCTAGGGGGTTTTAGTTGAAACGGGGTAGGAATTTGGGATGAGGGGATGATGGCGATCATTGGGTATTATTTGGGGTAGATTTGGGGTGGTAAACCACTGAGTTCTTCAGTGGAGTTTTTTAGGGCGACTAGGTTTAGGGTTTCAGAGAAGGGGTCATTTGGGAAGATGAAGAAATGGGGTGGGGGGTCGGTTCAGACCATTATATAGGTGGGAGGGGGTCAGTTCCGAAGCCATTGGATCATCTGAGATCAACGGCTCAGATTAACCATTTATCCAAACGACGTCATTTGGTTTGGGGGGAATTTGAGGTCTGGGCCGGTCCAGTTGATTTCAATTTGGGCTAGTTTAAATTTTAAAATACCAGCCCAGTCCGACTTCTTTGTGTTTTTTCAATTTATTGTGTTTTTTTTAATTTTCTTTTTCTCTTTTATTATTTTGTTAAAACTATGAATCCTAATAATTAAAAATCCTAAAATTAAATAAATGTGAATTTAAACTACTTAACTAAGGATAAAAATTACAACAACACCTAATTCTAAGAGTTAAAGATTAAAGATTAAGAAAAGTGTAAAAATAAACTATTTTTTTGTGATTTTCCAATTTTTTTTTAAATAAATAATTTCTAATTTAATCCAAAAATGTAAAAAAAAAATTCTAAATGCAATGCATGATATTTTTGGTATTTTCATGATTTAATTAATTAAAAATTAAACAAGCAAGAAAAAATGTAAGTAATTTAAAATTTAATAAAACTCCTAAAATAGCGAATAATAATTAAAAATCTATTTTTTGATTTTATGGGAGTATTCTGGGTATGGCAAAAATCACGTGCTCACAGCTGCCCCTCTTTGCTTGGAGACACGAAGGATTTTCGGGTAAGGATAAGATGAGCAATTCTGCGGGATTTTTGCCTATCCAAGACTCCATGAGAAGCATTTTTTTTTTAAAAGAGTCTGACCAAACCTTGCTTCAAAGGTTACCTACTTATCCTTGGCTACAAAGGAATCAGGTCAGTGTAGTTCTGGAAGTCTTGGTAGCTGGGACTACCAGGAAGCTGTGATTTTCACTGTTGCTGCTACTGTTACTGCTTGTTGCGCTCCTTATTACACCAAAATGGAGAAATAAAAAGCTAAGCTAGCTATGTCTATTAGCTATGAGTTACAAGATTCCTATCTACAAATCTCTTGGAGATTGATCTTGAGTCTTAGCTGGTTCTCGAGGCAGATTTCTATCTGAATCTTGATGCTCGTCAACTGTAGGTGCTGGTTCTTTCCTCAACTTTTGAATCAACGCGGGACATGCGAAGCTTATGAATTCAATCAACTTTTGAGCAGATCGCGTCCTTGTTCATTGCATCCTTTGAATTTGCTTCCTTTTGTTCTTTTCTTTTTCTTTATTCTGGATTGAGATTCATTCTTTTGGTCATCTCGACCCTGTGCCTCGAAGGAAAACCTGCTCAGACACCAAGCCAAATCAAGCGAACAAAATTATCCCGCCCCAGTTCCATTGGAAAAATTTGTAAGTTATTTACAACTAAAAGCTAAACTATTTCTCTATTGAAAACAGTAAAATAAAGGAAGGATTGCCAGGTTATGTTGGGAAGCCGACCGAGTTATGCTGGAAAAAGAAAAGTTCTCGGGTTATGCCGAGGATGTTATCGGTCGATTCTACTGGGGAAAAGAAAAAGAGTTCCTGGGTTATGCCAGGGTAAAAGAAAAAAGGTCCTTCGGTTATGCCAGGGAGTCCACCGGTTATGCCGGGGATAACAGAAAAATAAAAGTCTTTGGTTATGCCAAAAAGGTCCACGGGTTATGCCGGGGAGTCCATGGGTTATGCCGGGGAAAAAGGGAAACAAAGATCTTTGGGTTATGCCAAAGAGATCTACGGGTTATGCCGGGGATGAAGGAAAAACAAAGGTCTTTAGGTTATGCTAAAGAGGTCCACGGGTTATGCCAGGGATGAAGGAAAAGACAAAGGTCTTTGGGTTATGCCGGAGATGAAAGAAAAGATCTTTGGGTTATGCCAAAGAAGTCCACGGGTTATGCCGGGGAGTCCACGGGTTATGCCGGGATAAAAGAAAGACTAAGTCTTTGGGTTATGCCAAAGAAGTCCAAAATAATGCAGGAAAGAGTTTGGAGGAGACTTCCCTCTGATTAATGCTGCAAAGTTGTTTTTAGCCTTTGTGCAGATTCTTTTTGGTTGCATCTGCTTCTTGTGAGGTTGCTTTGGATCGCACCAATTTCCTGTTTTCAAAACGAAGAGCAATTGTTAGTTTGAAATGGTGATTGATTTTGTGGCCTTGATGATTCTGATCACTCGATCCTGGCCCAGCTTTTGGCGAGCACCTCCGCTTCTTACTTGGTTTTCTAAAAGTTGATCTGTTTCTTGAACCGAGGGACTCAATTTTTCGTAACTTTATTGTGACAGTATGCCAATATGGGACTTTGGTCTTTTCACTTATTCTTGCCTCTGGGGCTTTTTCTTTTGGATTTCTTTTCATTTTTCACAACTTTGGGTTTCAGAGCATGGCCAGTCGGGGTCGGCTTGATGCACTCGCTGAGGCTAGTACTTCTTTTGGATCTGGCTTTTATTAAGCGGGCCCTTGTAAAACCAATCTTGACACCTTTTCTTTGTATTAGTTTCGGAAGCAGAATTAGACCGAAAGGGATTCAAAGAAAAGTAAACAAAAGGCGAGAGAATGAATTTAGGAAAGTGTCCCTTTCGGAAAGAGAGAAGGACTTATCTGGGGTGCATGCAGACTTCACATAGGCATGACATGATTCTTGGACTGGATGCCCAATCTGCGCAACAATCCAAGTTCTCCTAAACCCATCACGATCTGTATTCTGAAAACGAAAAACCTTCCCAGGACTCTTTCAGTACCAATAGTGGCGAGGATTCCTGCTTTTCGATCAACGGGCCCCTTTGCGGGTTTTCGCCAATTGACCTCTCTCATTTCTCTTCTCACCGTCGCCTTGCAGTGCTCTTTGCGAGTTTTCACTAACAAGACTCTCTCATTTTCAGTTTCTCTGCTTACATCGTCTTTGGTGCCCGTGCGGGTTTTCACCAATAAGACACTCTCATTTTATTTCTCTTATTTTGAATGCATTCTCTAATTTTGGAAACCTTTCACCGATTGATCAGAAGGACTTGAACATGATTTGGATAAAGAGAGTTTCGATTAGATTAAAACTTTGGAATATTTCGGCGAAATACCGCCGAACCGTTATAACATCTGCCCCAGTTTTACTTTTTGGGGAAATTTGGATTTTTATTTTGGTGTGACTGAACCTCAGGAAGAGGCTGCCTACGTATCCTTTCGGAATCAAGTCAGACATAGTTCAGGCAATTTGTTTTTGGATTTTTGTTTTCTTTTTGTTTTCTTTTCTTTTCTTTTCCTTTTTCTTTTTTTTTCTTTTTTTTAGTTAAACTTTCCAGTGGTGCTTTTGAGTTCCAAAGAAGCTGATCAATGAAGAATAACCGGCTCAAAGGTTTAGCAAAGGATTGGAGTGTTTGGGGTAGCGAGAATGAAAGCCTTCGTCATCTCAATTGGAAAGATTACACATAGTACCTTTTGACTGCATCCGCATTCACTGCTGCTTCGGGATCATTTCCTTCAATGTCTCCCAAGTACAGTGCTCCTCTTGGCAATATCTTTCTGATGATATATGGGCCTTTCCAATTAGGAGCGAATTATCCTTTTGCTTCCTGGTGATGGGGAAGAATACGCCTTAAAACGAGTTGCCCCACTTCAAAATTTCTGGGCCGTACTTTCTTGTTGTAGGCGTGGGCCATTCTTTGCTGGTACAACTGCCCGTGGCAGACTGCGGCCATCCGCTTTTCATCAATCAGGGTTAACTGTTCCAGGCGGGTTTTGACCCACTCACTATCTTCAATTTCAGCTTCAACAATGATCCGGAATGAAGGAATTTCAACTTCCGCAGGTATCACGGCTTTAGTGCCATAAACTAAAAGATATGGGGTTGCTCCGATTGATGTGCGCACAGTGGTGTAGTACCCCAACAATGCTAACGGCAACTTTTCATGCCCTTGCCTGGAACTTTGAATCATTTTCCTCAAAATCTTTTTGATGTTTTTGTTTGCTGCTTCCACGTCACCATTGGCTTTAGGCCGATAAGGAGTATTCCTGTGCGTTATCCTGAATTGCTCGCATATTTCTCTCATCAAATGACTATTCAGGTTTGCAGCGTTATCTGTGATGATGGTCGCAGGGATACCAAAATGGCAGATAAGATTGGAATGCACGAAATCCACCACAGCTTTCTTGGTAATAGATTTGAGGGTGATTGCTTCAACCCATTTTGTGAAGTAGTCGATGGCAACCAATATGAATCTGTACCCGTTTGAGGCTTTAGGCTCGATCGGCCCAATAACGTCCATGCCCCAGGCAACAAATGGCTAAGGTGATGACATTGGATGTAGTTCTGTGGGAGGTGCATGAATTGAATCGCCATGCACCTGACATTGATGACATTTCCGAACAAAACTGAAACAGTCTTTCTCCATGGTCATCCAGTATTAGCCTGCTCGGAGGATTTTCTTTGTCAAGACATACCCGTTCATGTGGGGTCCGCACACTCTTGCGTGTACTTCATGCATGAGTTTTCCAGCCTCTTCGGCATCAACACACCTTAACAAGTTGAGATCCGGAGTCCTTTTGTATAAGATATCACCGCTCAAAAAGAAACCACTTGCCTGTCGTTTGATGGTTCTCTTTTGGTCTCCGCTGGCTTGTTCTGGGTATTCTTTAGTTTTCAGAAACCTCTTGATGACATGATACTATGGTTGAACACTTGGTTCTGCTTCAACTGTATTACAATAGCCATTCCTTTCACGGATTTGGATCTCCAAAGGATCAATTTGGGCATTGCCTGGGTATGGCAGCATCGAGGCCAAAGTAGCAAGTGCATCAGCTAATTCGTTGTGAGAACGTGGGATGTACCTGAACTCTATCGACTCGAATTGTCTGCTCAGATCTTCCACATGTTGCCTATAAGGAATAAGCTTAACATCTCGGGTCTCCCATTCTCCTTGAGCTTGTCGGATAATCAAGTCCGAGTCTCCCATGATTAACAATTGTTCGACATCTTGGGCGATTGCCATGTTCATACCCTAAATGCAGGCTTCATACTCGGCAGTGTTGTTTGTGCAGAAAAACCGAAGCCTAGCTGTGGCCGGATAATGCTGACCATCAGGCGAGATCAAGATTGCCCCAATTCCAACACCTTTTGCGTTTACCGCTCCATCGAAGAACATTTTCCAAGTATTGGTGTCTTCGGATATTGCCTCAATTGAATTTATCTCCTCGTCCAGGAAATAAGTGTTCAAAGGTTGGTACTCATCATCGACCGAATTTTCAGCCAGATGGTCTGCTAACGCCTGGGCTTTCATTGCCGTGCGAGTGACATAAACTATGTCAAATTCTGTAAGCAGGATCTGCCACTTTGCTAGCCTCCCGGTGGGCATTGGCCTCTGGAATATGTACTTTAAAGGATCCAACCTGGTTATGAGGTAGGTGGTGTATGCTTGCAAATAATGCCTCAGCTTCTGGGTGACCCAGGTTAAAGCGCAGCAAGTTCTTTCCAGCAAAGTGTACTTGGCTTCATAACTGGTGAACTTCTTGCTCAGATAGTAAATAGCCTATTCTTTCTTTTCGGTCACATTATGTTGCCCGAGGACACATGCGAAAGAATTTTCCAGGACTGTCAGATACAAGAACAGAGGTCTCCTTGGCTCAAGTGGGACCAACACTGGCGGATTCGACAGATACTTTTTGATTTTATCAAAAGCCTCTTGGCATTCGTCCGTCCATTTGATGGCCACATCTTTCTTTAATAACTTGAATATGGGTTCACATGTGGAAGTCAATTAAGCGATGAACCGGCTGATGTAGTTCAATCTTCCCAACAAACTCACGACGTCTTTTTTGGTTCTTGGAGGGGGTAGATTCCGAATGGACTTTATCTTGGTTGGATCTAGCTCAATGCCTCTTCGACTGACTATGAAACCCAAGAGCTTACCGGATGGGACTCCGAATGCACATTTGGCTGGGTTTAGCTTCAAATCATATTTGCGCAGCTGCTCGAAGAATTTTCTCAAATCTCGAACATGATCCTCCTTAGTTTTAGATTTGATGATCACATCATCCACGTACACCTCTATCTCTTGATGCATCATGTCATGAAAAATGGTAGTCATGGCCCTCATATAGGTTGCCCCGGTGTTCTTCAATCCGAATGGCATGACCCTGTAACAGTATGTACCCCAAGGTGTGGTGAAGGCTGTCTTTTCAGCGTCTTCTTCATCCATCAACACCTGGTGATATCCCGCATAACAGTCCACAAAGGACTGTATCTCATGTTTGGCACAATTATCAACAAGGATATGGATATTTGGCAAAGGGAAATTATCCTTGGGACTTGCCTTGTTTAAGTGTCTGGAATCCACGCACACGCGGGTTTTTCCATCTTTTTTTGGTACTAGGACTACATTGGCTAGCCACGTGGTGTATCGAACTACCCGGATCACTCCTGCTTTCAGCTGTTTATGACCTCTTCTTTGATCTTGTCACTGATATCAGTTTTAAACTTTCTTTGCTTTTGCTAGACAGGGGGATAATCAGGGTAAGTTGGCAATTTATAAACCACCATGTCAACACTGAGTCCTGGCATGTCATCGTACGACCAAGCAAACACATCTTTGAACTCAAACAAGAGTTGGATTAGTGCATCTCGGGCTTTTTCATCTGTGTGAATGCTTATCTTGGTTTCCTTGACTTCTTTAGAACTACCCAAGTTAACCGGCTCAGTATCATTTAAGTTCGGCTTAGGTTTATTCTCAAATTGTTCTAATTCTCGGTTTATTTCCTTAAAAGCCTCTTCTTCATTATATTCCGGTTCTTGGTTCATTACTTCATAGTTAGACAGGGTGTTTGGATCTGGGCACGAAGTCCGCAAGCATGTCATGTTATTTAAAGCCGCATAATTAGAACTGAAAAGAAGAAAGACAAAATAAAATAACAAAAATCAGAAGAGATGAATGATGAAATATTGATTTTATTTCATTGAATTTTGAAGATAACAGGGCTTACACTTGGAATTAAAGACAAGAAACTAAAGATAGGAAAACTTATACAAAACAAAACATCCGAGTTACACGCTGGAATAACTCGTGATGCAGAAAAAGTGGCAAGACAAGTCTACCGGGACTCCCACCTGATTGGGAATGGCGTAGCCTTCCAATTTTGCAGCTTGGCATTGGGTCCCATGTACAGCACCTCAGCGGTGCTTGAGCCTTCCCTTTGCTGAACCATGTGGGTTTCATACAACATCTGTTTCATAGCCCCACAAATTTCTTCAATTTCTTCGGCCGTAAAGGCTTCATCTTCCTCCTCATCACTGTATTTAGGCTTGACGAATGTTTTGTACAGCTGCAGAATTGGCTGAGTCAAGACCCACCCATCATTCTTCCTTTTCTTTGCCCATTTTATATCAGCTGGCGTGGGTCGAAAGCCTAACCCAAAGAATCCCTCATTGGCAGTGGAGGTGATGGGTTCAACTGTTCCTTGCAGTGATTTCCCGAGCCCTTTCCCAGGTTGGTAGCCATGTCTAATAATTTATTTGGCTACCATGATTGATGCGTTTGAAAGGAAGGGTTGGGGGCAAGGGTTTCCCTTTTCGCATTGGTCTGCGACCACAATTTCAAAAGCTTGATAGATTATATGTTCATTTCCTTCCCTTGCTCCAAGGTATGGGACTGTGGTTTTCATATTCAAATTTCACCATCTGGCGGAGAGTGGAAGGCACGGCTCCTGCCCCATGGATCCACGGCCATCCCAAGAGAAAATTGTAGGAAGTGTCCATATCCAAAACCTGAAAGGTTAACTTCGAAGTCGACCGGACCAATAGTCAGGACCAGGTCAATTTCTCCGATGGTATCCCTCTTCAAGCCATCGAAAGCACGTACGCACACATCATTAGGTCTGATTTTCTTGGTGCAGATTTCCATGCACTGTAGGGTTGAGAGCGGGCAGATATCTACCCTAGAACCTCCATCCAGCATGACTCTTTTTACATAATACCTTTCACATTTGACAGTCAGGTGAAGGGCTTTATTATGGGTAGCCCCTTCCGGGGGCAGATCATTTTTGCTGAAGGAAATTTGATGGATTGTAAAGAATCTTTCTGCCATCCTCTCCAATTGTTCTACCGTAGTTTCAATAGGCACATATGCTTCATTGAGGGTTTTGATTAAAACTTTTTGATGCTCAGTTGAGCTCATCAGCAGAGATAGAAGAGAGACTTGAGCGGGAGACTTTCGAAGTTGATCAACTACTTCATAGTCTGCCATCTTCATTTTCTGGAAGAATGCCTCCGCTTCGGATGGGAAGCGTTTCTTTGTAGCATTATTTACTTCCCCCAGATTGAGATACCTCTCAGCCGGGTTGTCTTCCTGGATTTCCCTCGAGATCTCTTTGCCTTTGTATGTCACTACCGTCTTGCTGTAATTCCATGGCACGGCAGTGGGGTCTGTCATGGGCCTTTGTGGTGCGCGACCGATAACCACGGGCTCATTCAGCCTTGGTGGACATACCGGTCCCCGTACCACATAGGTCCCCTTTTGCACATACATTTGAGCCTTTTTCTTGTTTAATCCAAATCTCTTGGGGGGACTCAATGGCATTTGGAGGGCATTGCCCCGGTTTCAACTTTTATCTTCTCTTCCACCTTCTGAGGAACAGTTTTGCTCTTCTTCTCTGTTCTGTCCTGTTTTGGGACAACTTTTGTCTTTGTTTCTGTGTCGGCTATGGCGATGATGGCTTTCAAGGCTGGGTCAAATTCCCTGTCTTCACAAATCATTCCAATAACTGGCCCATTATTGTGAGCTGTTAGTGGATTATTGGTTACATTGGAAATATCCTCGTCCCTCAACATTATTCTTTTTTGTTCGATTAAATCTTCCACCGCTCTTTTCAATTTCCAACAATTCTCCGTATCATGCCCTTCTGCCCCTGAGTGATATGCACATCGGGTGCCCCGTTGGTAAGAGGGTGACTCCGGGTTTTGCCTGTTTGGGGGTACAGGCTGTAGCAAACCCATTTGAACCAACTTCGGGAACAAACTCGAATATGACTCGCCAATGGGTGTGAAGTTTTTTTTCCTTAGCGGCTCCCGGGCGTGAAAATTATTTTGCAGAGGTCGGGGATTATAGTAAGCTTGGTACGGAGGTTGATTTCTGGGAGGTGGACCTCCATTTTGGTTAAATTGTTGTTGGGGCCTGCCATATGGCTGAGCATTCATCACTGCATACGGCGGATGAGCATAGGCTATATCTTGGTAAGGGTAATAGTGCTGTGGGGTTCTCTCAGAGAAAAGAGGTCTGGGCGGACGAGGTTTTCTTGCACTTGAAGTAGCCATTGACGATTCTTCATTCTTCTTTCAATTGGCTAATCCTCCAGACCCGCCTTGTATGTCTTGGGAGGTAGCTCTTATGGCAGATTGACTCAAAATCCACCCTGTTTTTAGACCGTTCTCGACCATTTCTCCGATTTTTATGGCCTCAGCAAATGGCTTCCCTATTGCTGACATCATATTTTGATAATAATCAGCCTCTTGAGCTTGGAGAAAAACCATGACCATTTCGACTTCGTCCATCGGAGGTTTTACCCTCGATGCTTGCTCACGCAATTTGACGGCATACTCCTTGAAGCTTTCGGAGGCTTTCTTCTTTAAATTTGCTAAGGAATTTCTGTCCGGGGCAATGTCAATATTGTACTGGAACTGCCGGACAAAATCCCTTGCCAAATCCTCCCAAGTATGACAACGGGATATTTCTTGGTCCATGTACCACTAGGAAGCGATACTGACCAAACTCTCCCCAAAGTAAGCCATGAGGAGTTCTTCTTTTCTGCCCGCTCCTCTCAGCTCGTTGTAATACTTTTTGAGATGGGAGATGGGATCCCCATGTCCATCATATTTCTCAAACTTCGGGGTCTTAAAACCTAACGGTAGATGCACATGAGGAAACATACACAGATCGGCGTACGATACACTTTTCTGTCCACTCAAACCTTGTATGTTTTTGAGACTTTGCTCGAGACTTCTCATCTTTCTAGCAATCTCATCTTGTTCAGGGGTTTTTACATTTGTCTCCTGTCCTGAGGTAAACTCATACCTAGGAAACTAAGGATAAGCGCTTGCAGCAAACTGGACTAATTCCATCGGGAAAGGCTGTGCTTGATATGTAAAAAGGGAGGGATTGAAGCTTGGCCGGGGCAAGGTAGGTTGTTCCGTGGCTGAGCAAGGCGGTGCAGTAAATATGTTTGAAGCTGCACGTGACATTGATACCTGTGGGTGATCCTCATAGGGTGTTCCCACAAAATTGGCAGTGATGGTAGGGTATCCCAATGGGTAGCTTATCGGGATGTTGGAAGTCCCACTGGCCCTGGGAAAAAGCTCGGGGAATCTGGGAATTGCATTTGGTGGCTCTTTTCCGTTTGTCCAGGCGTCCCACATTTCCATCATGCGGAGACGCAGCAATCTATTTTCTTCGGCAGCCGTTGATTCTGGAACTAGGATGCCTGAGATCGGATTTTCCTCTGCAATAGGAACTGTCGGCAAAGTTATCTCAGAAGCCATTTCGACACTTCCTTTTGATCTTATGAAGTATGGATGCGACGCCAGGTTACCGCAAAACCAATCACCTCACTTGTAGAACCTAAACTTAACAGCAAACTGGTTAGTTTGGAGCAAATAACACATAGGTAATCGCACGTTGGGGTGTGATGCACCTAAGCAGTTAAATGTGTTTCTATATGTTTCACAACGGTTGCACGTTTCATCTCGGCTTTGCCTACTTCCCTCAAAAGTTCTTTTTCTTTTTCACTTTCCAATTTTCACTCTTTTCTTTCCATCCCGTTCTTGCTCTCTTTTTTTTTCGTTGATAATTTTTTTTTAAATAATGGGGATTGTGTAATTCCGGAGAAATAAATGTAAAAATAAAGAAACAATTTTTGGTAGTTTTCGATTTCCATTAATAAAACTCTTCTATTACAGACTCAATTCTTAAAGAAAGAGTGCAACAGACTTGAAACAATTCTTGAAATAAAAACTAGAATACAAATTTGATAAATGTAAAATCAGGAATACATTAATGCTTCAGTTCCTGGGGCCCGTGGGACATCGTTCGATCATGCCACGGGCCTGTGTGAAAGATCCCCCTGGAGCCGCTCCAAATCACTCATTATTTGGCGGACAAATATCATTATCGAGACAAAGAAGGTGGTTTGAGTCATATCTTCGCATGCTTGGCATTTTGCGACAATATAGTCGGCAATGGCTCTGACCTTTTCTCGGACAACACCTTTTTCTTGAAGCAAGCGCCCTATTTGTTGATCTCGGGTTTTTAGCACCTGAGTGTCATGACGGCTCTGATTCTGTAATCGTTGCATATCTTGCTCCATTCGGGCCATCAGATCATAGCAGTGCTCCCTATCAGCTTTAAAGTCTCGGGCCTGTTTGTCTACCTCATTTTCAAGATTAGTTATCTTTCTCTGCAGATCAGTGAGTGTCCCTTCATATTTTCTCTTTATTTGCCGAACAAATTGTGCCCTCCCTTCTGTGTTTTTTGCCAATTGTTCTCGAATTTTTGCTTGATTTGCCTCGGACTTTTCTAGATTGTCTTGACATTCAAGCACTTTCTTTCTCAAATTGCTTATAAGCTTTCCATCCGCTTGGCTTCTTTCCTGATTTCTGGCAGCTATTTTCATTTGCTGGATATGAGCTTTGAGGGCTTCATTTTCTTGAGTCAGCTTTTTCTTTTCACCCTCATCTGCAGCGGCTTGCAGACCATTCTCAAAATGAAGGTCCCTGACTTGCTTTTCCAGCTTGCTTATGGTAGCCCGGTATTCATTTTCTTTGGCCAACCAATCCCACTGTGCTTGTGACTCCTCGATGAATTCTTGAAGATGGGGTCTTTTGCCGTTCGTCTAGATTCGACTTCCTTTTTGTACCAAGCAAAATAGCCAGGTGACACTTCACCTCGGGACATGTCACGCACACAAGTATTTGCCGGCAGGTATTGGCATTCACTCCAAATCTGATGAACCACCTTTTCAGGGAACTGTCCATCAACGCGGATCTCAATTACATGGCGGCTAAGGTCTTCATCTTTAGGCACCATTTGGCATCTCCCCAACTGTCTCAAGACCCGATATGGGGCATAGGGCTGGATACTTTTAAGACCCATCAGGAGAAAGTGAGGCCCAGTAGCTGGCATATATATGACTTCGTCAACAGGAAACCAGCCAAGCGTCCATTCTATCTGCTCCGCAGTAATGGAACGGAGATGAGATATCCACTCCGCAACCCCTTCAGGCATGCTAAAACCTTCAACCCTTGCATAGAATTCCTCCATGCAGCTCTTCTATATCGACACGTACCTCATGTATCGAGGACGCTGACATAAATGTTCAATCATCCATATTTGTAACAGAAGGTTGCACCCCTCAAAAAAGTCTCCTCCGGCTTTACAGGCTGTGAGAGCTCAGAAGATTTCAGACACTATCATGGGCGCGAGGATGCTTTTGGCCTGAGTGAGCAAAGTGCTGACGATCCCAGCTATCCGTATATCAATGTTTCCGTCTTTCCTGGGGAACACTAGGAGACCCAGAAATACTACCATAAAAGCGAAGCACCTGTGCTCTTCCCATTTTAATCGGTTTCCTTTACTGCGGGTCTTGCTTTCTGGATTGTTAAAGCTCCCTATATGCTCGTACCGCTGATATATGAATTACAGAGTAGAGAAGCCGTCTGCCAGATCCGGGTTTTGGACCCCCTGCCTATTTTCAGCATATCTAGGAATTTTTGTGGAGTGACGGCTCTTGGAGCGACCAAATACCCATGCCTCAACGGAGTTTCATTTTTTTCGATATACCCGGTTATTTCTTCCAAAGTGGGTGTGAGCTCAAAGTCCGAGAAATGAAACACATTATGGGCTGGGTCCCAGAATGTAACCAAGGCCTTTATGATATCTCCTCTGGGCCTGATCATTAACAGGTCGGCGAGACCACCCAAATACAATTTAACCGTATTTTGCCTTGATTCGCATAGATCTTTCCACCACATGTGCAGCTCCAAAGGAATCTTAGTAAATATCTCCATCGGTAATTTTTGATTCGTGCTCGTTCTGCACATTTAAATTAAGGTGATTGATTTAAGACCAGCGAATTTTCAAAAAGAGTCGATCTTGCACACATTTAAATAAACGGCTACTTTTGCAAATACAGCCCTTCAACACTTCAAAAAGGGAATATTTTAGGGTTGTTCTTGCTAGGTAGCCAAAAATTGAAATAGGTGATCGTTTTTGCAAAAACAGCCTTCCGGCGTCCTTTTGGAGATATTTGGGCTATTTATGCAAGGACGATATTACCTAACAACTTTCCTTCTCAAAATTTCCTAAAGTAAAATGCTCTAGGAGAGGAGAGGGTATTTCTAGATTTTTGAATTTTTTTTTTATTTTAAAAAAAAAAACTACTTTGGAAATTTTTCAAAAGTAAAAGAAAATATTTTGATTGAATTTTGTTTTATCTTTTCAAGGAAGAGAGAAAATTTTTTATTGCCTCGAATTCCTAAGACCTTATTTATTATCAAAAATTAAGAAAGAAAGTATTTAAAAGCAAATTTTTTTTTGAACTTTTATTTTATTTTATAAAAGCAATAATATTTAGAAAAAGTAAGAAAATATTTTTTGAGTTCTTATGTACAAAGGAAAGAAAATATTTTGGATCTTTTCGTCTAAAAGCAAGAAAGAAAAATATATATTTTTTTATTTTTATTTTTTATTTTTTAATTTTGAGCTTTCAAAGCAATAAAGAAAATATTTTAGGGTTTTGTTGTTCATTAATTTAGAAAAGCAAAAGTATTTTGGACTTCAAATTCTTTTTCTCAATTCCTTTTTTCGATTTTTTTTTCTTTCTGTTTTTCTTTTTTTTTTTCATTTTTTATTTTTTTCGATTTTGAAATCAATTTTTTTTTTCAAATTTCGACAGAGTTTCAACTTATTTTGGACACCAGGTTTTTTTTGAAAAATGTGTAATCGACTCTCAATTTTCTCATACCTCAACTTTATTTTTTTTATTCTAACAGCCGGTCAACACGCAAACCGAGGTAAATAAATGCACAAGTAGCACGTAAAGTATGCATCAAGATGGTCTTTGATTTGGGGTCACCTGTCATAGATGAACCCAACCCCTGTGTTGAGTCCCCAAAGTCAAATGCATATGATGCAAATAAACGTTCCTACTAGGGATACAACATGAGGTTATGTTATTCTAAGCTGAAAACCTAGGTATTTGTTCTAGACTTGTGTACCCGAGGGGACAACTCGAGCCGAGGAGGGGGCTACGTACAAGGCACCAAAAGGCCACCCGGCTTTGTAACTTGTCCGGCCTCTTTCTTATTTAAAATATGAGACTAGCAGAATAGGGAGTCACGGCCAGCGTGCACATCCCCGAAGATGAGAAGAGAAGGGTTCGTAACAGTTTTATATATAGTTCAAATAATATCAAAGCGGTAAAAAGCGGCATTTAACACATTAGGCTCAATATGTAATAAAATCAGATAATAAAAGCCAAGCATAACAATTATTCTAAGCTCGAATTCTTGAAACCTGAACCAGAGATTCTGGATTCGATCCCCATCAGAGTCGCCAGAGCTGTCACACCTCCTTTTCGTACACCCCCCGAGGAGTACATAAAGGAGTTTTTCCAATTAAAGTGACATTATTCGAAATAGAATTATTTATTTAATTTTATCAGAGTCGCCACTTGAAATATTTAATTGGTGTCCCAAGTCACCGATTTTTTATCCCAAATCGAGAAAAATTTCGACTTTCCTTGTGAAGTCTGTGAACCAGAAATTCTGAGTAAGGAATTCTGTTAACCCGATGGAAGGTGTTAGACATCCTCGGATTCCGTGGTTCTAGCATGGTTGCTCAACTATTATAATCGGCTTATTATCTGATTTTAAGACATGTTTCTAGCCTATGGTATATTTACCTTTAACCGCTTTTGTATAATAATTAGAGAATTGCAACGTTATTTAAAATATGTTACGAACCACGTCACATAAATGCACCCGTAATCCGTAACACATTTTAATTTAACATTGAGATTTGGATTTGGGTCACATAAATGCGCACCCGAGTTTAGGAAATAAAATAACGTGCCTAAAGCAACTATGCGTTTTTAACTTTTCGAGTACCATGAAATTCACTGAATAGCACACCTCGATTTTCTAAGTATTTTATTGATTAATGAGGGCCATGCATTTTTTTGAAATTTTATTTGGCGCGGCACAGCTCAAATTATTTTAAAAACTTTTCTTATTTGAAGTTACTAAAATCGAGTTACCTAAAAAGCACCCTCGAAATTGGCATTGTCACTATGTTACGGGAACCGTACCCATAGTCACAATGTTTATTAATCGCGCCTAAAAGCAAGCTACGAAAGTTTAAGGCATTTAAGACTTAATTATTTTTAAATTTGTATTTAACTATTAAGAGGGCCATATGTGATCGTTGCTAATTACATGGCTCACCCCTATTAATTAAAGGAAATGTTGTAGTGTTACGCATTGGGCTAGCCCACTATCCATTAAGTTTTCCTAGCCCACAATTCTATCAACTAAGTTTTCAAAGCACTTGGCCCACCTAAATAAGACTAGCACAATATTGCAACATAAAAAAAAAACAGAAATGAAAACTCTTAAACTAATACCAAATCAGATTCACATTCATCAATTTAAGTATGCAAATCAATAATTCCGAACCCAAAATCAATTATGATATCTAACAAAGACTTGACCATATTGGGCTGGCCCAAGTTCCAGGTGGAACTCTAAAACATTTGGGCCTATATGCCATCGAAATGGGTCAGCTCAAAATCAGGCTCACAACCAGCCTTAGATAAAACTGTATTCTCAGAAATGGGCTACAATTGTAGCCCAAACATCCAAGGAAAAGGGGTAATTCAGCAAATACTCTCAACAGATAACATAAGTAGGAATAAATTAATTACAAAATTGAATTAATCTGGAGAAAATTTAAAATATAGACAGTTATCAACCTACTAATTAATTACAAAAATCGAGGAACTAAATTATTACAACATTTCTTAATTAGATCTCTAAACTCTTAAAAACAGCCGCCTAAATTCCAGAATAATACTTTAACACAGTAATCAGTAGCCTTCTCCCTGCTCCTTATTTAGGTTTCAGATGTAAATGTACAATAATCAGAACAGGAAGATATGAGATGAATGCTTCTTCCTAGCTTTAATTAAACTCGAAAATGTTAACTTCAGTTATGTTTTTAGTCAAATAAAGCACTGTGTTTCAGCCTGTTATATATCCTATACTACAACTGAAAAACATTAGCATGCTTTGGAGAATAAGTGATGATCAGTGGATGCTGAATTAATTTATGAGTAATTTCAGCCACAACTTCAGTTAAATGGACAGAACAAACAGGAAACTGATGTCAATAGATGAACAGAGGATATAGATTAGGTAAAATAAATAGAGGCGTGAAGAAAACTGAATACGTATAATCCAGATCTCTTAACAAATCAACAAAACCCAAATAACCATTAACACATGATCTATCGATGATAATCAGTCCAAATTAGCACATTCATAATTTCAGAGATTAACAACCCATTGAACATATTAACTCGATGGAACTAGGCAGTAAACATTTCATTCATAATTTCAATTTAAAACTACAGGGATATTTGAACATACCTATATAGCAGCAAACAAATCCTAAGAGAGTCAAGTAAATCTGAGATCAGCTACACTAGGAACTCAGCTTCTAATTGATAGAGGACAGCAGCAAGCAAATAGTAATCCACAGCTCGAGTCACTTCGAAATCCAGAAATGCAAGAGAGGATTTAGCAATCACTCGAAGTCTACTTTTTTTTTTTTAGAACTTTAGTTTTCTTTTTTTCAAAACTCTAATTGTGTGAATGCAATCGAGTATGAGAATGTATGTGAGTCTGTGAGTGATAATGTATGTGTGTAAAAGAAAATCCCCCTCAATACTCTTCTGTGTCCCCGTATATATGCAAAATCAGAGAATATATCTCCTAAAATATGTTTTTTCGTGCATGTGATAAAAGAGCATCTTTTCTAACAGATTTCTGGACAGCTGTCCTATTTCAGTTATTTCTTCTGAAATTATCCATTTTATCCCAGCTTTTTCCTAATTTTACTTATTTATTTTGCATTTTGAGGACCCCCTAGAAACTTTTGAATCTTTTAGTTTGTTACTGACAGATTCCTTTCCTATTTATTACCCAAATTAACCCCTCAATATCCTAATTTTACTTTGTAACCTTATGGGTCGAGTCGACCCGACTCCAAACAAGACCTAGCCCAATTCCGACCCTATTCCTTTTTTGGGCTTTGATTTTAAAAAGCCCACATTTATCCATGGCCTTTTCACAGAGTCTTAGTGACTCGTCCCATTTTAAACCAACAACAGTGAAACAACAAAGAAACAGAAAATAGACTGATTTTGACCAAAATTAAAATTAAAACTGGAAAACTAAAGAAGGGGTAGAAGATGAGAAACACTAAAAAAAATAATTAAACAGAAAACAAAATAAAAAAGAAAGAAACAGAAAATACCTCGGACCAACACATCTTCGAAATTTTGATTTTTCAGCCAAGATTGACCTTAACCGTGTGTTCTTGTCAAGAACACATGGTTAAAGTCTATCTTGACTTTAAATCGACTCAAAAACTTTGATTTAGAAGTTCCGAAACTTTTTAGGGTTTCAACTTTAATCTGAAATTGAAGCGATTCTAGGGGGTTTTGGTTGAAACGAGGTAGGGATTTGGGATGAGGGGATGATTGTTACAACCCATAATTTCATACGTTAGAATACGCTGTGAGATAGTCTACATTTAAGAGCCTAAGAACTCGGAAAATAGTTCAAAAAGCCCAGAAAAGAGCAAAGGTGTCGCGGAATTGAATATGCTACCGCAAAACACAAATACGGACCGCATATCCAACACCAAGATCGCAAATTGAGACAGATTTCTGGGCAGAAATCTGTGTCAGAAATGCGGCCAGTATGCTACCGCATAACGCAAATGCGAACCGCAAATGTGACATCCTCCATCCCAGAATGGAACAGAGTTCAGGGCTGAAATCAGTGTCAGAAATGCGACCAGAATGCGGTTGCATTGTTGAAAATGCGAACCGCAAATCTGACCCTTCTGCATCGCATAATGTAACAGATTTCTGGGTTGAGATTTGCGACCAAAATGCGAACCGCATGTCGTGTTTGCGGCAGAAATGCGATCGCAAAACTGAAAATGTCAGACATGTGTGTCACTTATTGACAGGCCTATAAAAGGGGTCCAACCCAGTTCTTTCTTCATTTTTCTGAACTCAAACTCAGTAGAAGGACCACCAATGACCCCTCTCATAGTCCCACACGATCTCTAAATAATTTCTTCCCCTTCCAAGCTCTAAATTGAAGAAGAATCTAGAAATTGAAGAACCAAAGAAAAGCCCTAGCTGAGTCTCCTCCTTCTGCGAGCCCTAATCGAGAGTAAGACTTAGAAATTGAAGAATCAAGGGAAAAGACTAGATAATGCACATGCAAGGTAAGTTATTAATCCCTTTCATGCAATCTTCTCTTGGGAATTCATGATATGTTGTTCCATGAATGTAAGTATTCATGGGAGGGTGATTGGAAACCATGAATTCAAGAAAATTGCTGCTAAATGGAATGGGTTATGGTTATTTTGGGTTGTAGATGAGCTGCATGTGTTATAGCTATGTTTGATAAGATTTAGAGGAGGAAGGGTGTGGAGAAGCACCATGCAAAATTTGGGGATTATGATTAATGATAGCTATGACGCTTAGTGAGTAACGCTTGAACTGTTCTTTAATTGTAGACTAAGGAATTGTAGCAATTGCATAGCTTGAGAACTGGTGCGGTATATACCAGGTATGTAAGACTATACTGTTCTTTCTTTTGCACGACTCCTATTGAATATAATGCAACGAACGAGCCCCAAAAGAATACTCTATTCTTAGAAGCTAGGGTTGCTTATATTGTCTCCCTCTCATTGAAGAATTGCTCTTGTTCTGATGATATCAATGTTGTGGGTATTTTTTGAGTCTTATAAGGTTCATGATAAAGAGATATTCTTAATTACGTGAAAGGAGGATAACAGTCGTATGTCACTCGAAAAGGCTTAGAACATATTTTCATAAGTTGAGCATGTATTATATATATGTGTGTGTGTGTAATCTAATTCCCTTGACCGAGCCTAATGATGGCCGGGTATGTTGTGACCGAGCCTGATACGGTCGGGTATGATATGATATGCTATGATGATGATGACGAGCCCACAGAGGCATATGTAAATGTACAAAGATGATGACGAGCCCACAGAGGCGTATGTAAATGTATAAGATAATGACTATGTAAACATATATGATAACGATAAATGTATATGAAAATGGTAAGCCCACAGAGGCGTATGTAAATGTATATGAAAATGGTAAGGCCACGGAGGTTATGTATAAGATGATGATAATGATAATGAACATGTGTATGATGATGTTAGAAAGGTTATGTATATATGCATAAGCACGACGAGCATGTCATGGCTAGCTGCCCTCAGAGGCGTTCAGATGGTACAGGTTATATGTTTCCTATGCTGACTTATATCATTGCTCTATGTTATTCTTTCCCGTCTTACATACTCAGTACCTTATCCGTACTGACGTCCTTTATTTGTGGACGCTGCATGTCGTGCTGCAGGTCCTGATAGACTGATAGACAGAGCTCCCCCACTGCAGTAGGCTATCCAGTTCAGCAGATATTGGAAAGATTCATCCTTCAGACTTGCTATAGCCTTGGTATGCGTTTTGTATAGGCATTTTGGGCGCGTCGGGGTCCTGTTCCGACACAGGTTGTATGATGTATGTTTCAGAAGAGGCTCATAGGCAAGTGTCGGTTTATGTACATGTACAGACAAGTATTGAGTTATGTTTAGACAATGGGATGACTTATGTACAGTTGAATTGCCTTGTCGGCAAGCGTATGTATTCTGTTGTATAGCTTTTGCACAATGGCCGTGTTGGCCGTGGTATGTTGTATATGTATGCCTACGTCGTGATACATTGTTTTTGCGGATATACGTGTATAAAATGTGTTGTTATCGGAAGGTCCGAGTTAATTATGATCATTGTTGTTATGTTTGCGAGTATCCACCGGCCTTCTAGATAATAAAGAAAGTAAGATAGCAGATATAAAGGGTATGCCAGCACTCTGCGAGCAGGGTCCGGTGCCATGTTGCGGCCCTCCGGTTGGGTGGTGACAATGATGGCGGTCATTGAGTATGATTTGGGGTGAATTTGGGAGTGATTTAGGTGGTAAACTACTGAGTTCTTCAGTGGAGTTTTTTAGGGCGGCCAGGGTTAGGGTTTCAGAGAAGGGGTCATTTGGAAAGATGAAGAAATAGGGTGGGGGGGTTGGTTCAGACCATTATATAGGTGGGAGGGGGTCAGTTCCGAGCTGTTAGATTATCTGAGATCAACGGCTCAGATTAACCATTTATCCAAACGACATCGTTTGATTGAGGGAATTTGAGGTCTGGGCCGGTCTGGTTTGATTTCAATTTGGGCTGGTTTAAATTTTAAAATACCAGCCCAGCCCGATTTCTTTGTGTTTTTTCAATTTATTGTGTTTTTTTTTAATTTTCTTTTTCTCTTTTATTATTTTGTTAAAACTAAGAATCCTAATAATTAAAAATCCTAAAATTATCTAAATGTGAATTTAAACTACTTAACTAAGGATAAAAATTATAAAACACCTAATTCTAAGAGTTAAAGATTAAAGATTAAGAAAAGTGTGAAAATGAACTATTTTTTTGTGATTTTCTAATTTTTTTCGAAACAAATAATTACTAATTTAATCCAAAAATGTAAAAGCAAATTCTAAATGCAATGCATGATATTTTTGGTATTTTCATGATTTAATTAATTAAAAATTAAACAAGAAAGAAAAAATGTAAGTAATTTAAAATCTAATAAAACTCCTAAAATAGCGAATAATAATTAAAAATCTATTTTTTTTTTGATTTTATGGGAGTATTCTGGGTATGGCAAAAATCACGTGCTCACATTCCCCTATGTTTTATTCTGCTTATCTCATGACGGCCCTTCTAGCCCACTAACCTATGATGATATGATAATAAAGATATGTTACATTGGTACTCAATTGAGTAAGGCAGCGGGTGTCCGTCGCGGCCCTGCGGTTTGGGTCGTGACATGGTAGGGCAGGTACTGGAGAGTCACAAGATTACTTTCCACGAAGATGAGCTACCGCCAGAAGGGTTGAGTCACAACAAAGCATTGCACATCACTATGCATTATGAAGACAAGTTCATTGCCAGTGTTCTGATAGATGGTGTTCGAGACGGAACATATGCCTGCTGACTACTCTGAAAGGACTGGATATAGGACTGTATGCGATACAGATGGGAAGCATGAATGTGAAGGCTTTCAATGGATCTTAGAGAGCCACTATCGGAGAAATCATCCTTGACCTGCAGATGGGCCTGACTTGGTTTGATGTCGAATTCCAAGTACTAGACATATCCGACACTTACAACTTGTTATTGGGACGACCATGGATACATGCAGCTGGGGCAGTTGCTTCTACTCTGCACCAGGCTGTGAAGTTCGAGTGGAATCATCAAGAGGTGATTATTCACGAAGATGGAAGTAACCCTATCTACACCAACCAAACTGTGCCAGCTATCGAGAATAGGAGGAAATTGGGAGGAGAAATTTACCACCGCATTGAGCGAGTAAACGTAATTGACAAGGGTCGATGGTGGAGCAATAAGATAGAGAGCATACTGATGTTGTTGGGGTATGAACCAGGCAAGGGTTGGCCCAAAACTTCTAGGGAACACGGAACCAATATAACCACAATATCATGGCACAACCTTTGACCTCGGGTATGAATATACCGTGCAAGAATAATAGGATTGCATACCGCCATGGCATGCCACTTACTATCTATTGGAACAACCCATACCGCCGCTACTCCAGAAATTATGCCAGACTGATATAATTTGGGGATCCGAGGAAGACGAGGTTTTGGCCAGTATTAGGAAGCTGTGTCTGGACGAGGAAGATATATACTTCAATGCGATCTTAGAGGAGGAGGAGGAGGAGGAAGACCTTACCATTCAGACAGTGGGAGAAGAAGTTGTTCTCAGGAAATGGACTGTTGTACCATACCGGGCTTGCCAAGTACCTGGGTAGCCTTGGCAGAATTAACATGATTTATTTTAAAATATTTTTGGGCATTTAAGACATTTTCAGTGTTTTGTTTTGAAATAATTACTCGAGACATCGAGTCATGCTTGTTGAAAATTTTATGTTATTAATGCATTATTGCTTTTCGTTTATTTATTATTATCTTTCAACATTCTTTTTCAGCGTAATTATTACATATCCTGATAAACGTATGAATGTGACATGAAATGAGACAACACAAAGTAAGGAAAGTGATTTTGAAGATTTGGAGGATGATATAATACCTAAGCAAATTGTCAATGAGGTAGAGATTTTGAGAACAAACCAAAATCCAATATGGAAAAAACTGAGGTAGTTAACTTAGAGGATTCTGAAACAGTCAAAGAAACTCTCATTAGCATTCATCTATCGCCATCAGAGAAGGAAGAGTACATCAGATTCCTAAAGGAATATGAGGATATTTTTGCATGGTCCTACGACGACATGACTGACAAAAAGAAAGCACATCAATAGTAGCTCACAAGCTACCTACTAACACCATGTGTCAGCCGGTAAAGCAAAAGCTCAGAAAATTCAAGCCAGATACGAGTTTGAAGATAAAGGAAGAGGTTACCAAGCAAATCAAAGCCAAGGTCCTTCGAGTGGTCGAGTACCCAACCTGGCAAGCAACATTGTGCTAGTTCCAAAGAAGGATGGGAAAGTCAAAGTGTGTGTTGACTATCGAGATTTGGATAGAGCAAGTCCTAAGGATGATTTTCCATTGCCCAACATACACATACTGATCGACAACTACGCCAAGAATGAACTCTAATACTTTGTGGATTGCTTTGCAAGATACCACCACATTTGGATGGACGAAGAGGAGGCCGAAAAGACAGGCTTCATCACGCCATGGGGGATATATTGTTACAAAAAATAATGTCATTTGGGCTTAAGAACGTTGTGGATACCTATATGAGGGCCATGACTACTCTTTTCCCCGATATGATACACAAGGAAATAGAGGTATACGTGGATGACGTCATTATCAAATCTAAGAGAAGTTCGGATCACATAACAGACCTGAGGAAGTCTTTGACCGGCTTCAAAAGTACAATCTGAATCTAAATCTTGCAAAATGTGCTTTCGGAGTCCCTGCTGGGAAGTTGCTGGGTTTCATTGTCAGTTGTCGCGGTATTGAGCTAGACTTGTCAAAAATCAAAGCTATTCAGGACTTGCCACTGCCAAAGGACAAGAAGGATATGATGTGTTTTCTGGGATGGTTTAATTACATCAGCCATTTTATAGCACAGTCAACGGTGATATGTGAACCGTTCTTCACAATGCTAAGAAAAGATGCTGCGACGAGCTGGACCGAAGAATGTTAAAGAGCTTTTGACAAAATCAAGGAGTACTTGTTTAAGCTACCCGTGTTGGTCCAACTAAAGCCAGGAAGGCCTTTACTGCTGTACTTGTCCATGTTGGATGAAGCTTTTGGCTGTGTCCTGGGGCAACATGATGAAATCTGGAGAAAAGAGCAGGCTATATATTATCTGACTAAGAAGTTCACACCTTACGAAGCCCAGTACTCTTTGTTGGAACACCCTTGTTGTGCCTTGACATGGATAGCCCAGAAAGGCACTACTTCTGTGCATACACTACATATCTCATATCGAGGATGGATCCACTAAAATACATCTTTCAGAAATCCATGCCTACGGGTAAGTTAACAAAGTGGCAGAAATTGCTAAGTGAGTTCGACATAATCTATGTGACTTAGAAGGCGGCCAAGGGGCAAGCATTGGCCGATCACCTGGCAGAGAACCCCTTAGACGGAGAGGACAAACCATTGAAGACGTATTTTCTTGACGAGGAAGTATTGTTTGTAGGGGAAGATATTGCTGAAACATATAACGGTTGGAGGATGTTTTTCGACGGAGCTGAAAACTTCAAAGGAGTGGGTATCAGAGCTGTTTTAGCATCAGAAATAAGTCAACACTACCCGCTGTCCGCCAAGCTCAGGTTCCTATGCACCAACAATATGGTAGAATACGAGGCTTGCATCTTGGGACTCAGATTGGCCATCGACATGAATGTTCAAGAGTTGCTGGTAACTGGAGATCCTGATCTGCTGATACATCAAGTACTTGAAGAATGGGCTACCAAGAACACCAAAATATTGCCATATTCGCATTATATTATGTACAAGACCTGATCAAGAGGTTCACAAAGATAGAATTCAAACACGTTCCGAGGATTCAGAATGAGTTCGCAGATGCATTGGCTACGTTGTCTTCCATGATACAACATCCAGAGAAGAATTTCATTGACCCTCTCCCGATAGAGATTCATAAGCAGCCAACTTATTATGCTCATGTTGAAGAGAATTTGATGGAAAGCCATGGTTCCACGATATCAAAGAGTATTTGGAGAAAGGAGAATATCCAGAAAATGCTATTGCACGCTTCGAAGATTGGCCAACCACTTCTTTCAGAGCGGAGGGATTCTGTATAGAAGGACTCCTAACTTGGGATTGTTGCAATGTGTCGATGCCAAGGAGAAACCTAGATTGCTCGAAGAAATACGTGCCGAAACCTGCAGACCCCACATGAACGGGTTCATTCTTGCCAAGAAAATATTGTGAGTAGGTTATTTCTAGATGACTATGGATACACACTGCATCAAATACGTACAGAAGTGCCACCAGTGCCAGGTACATGTTGATATGATACGGGTGCCACCCAACAAACTCAATGCAACAAGTTCACCCTAGCCCTTCTCTGCCTGGGGCATGGATGTCATCAGACCAATTGAAGCAGTTGCTTCAAACGGACACAGGTTCATTTTGGTGGCTATAGATTACTTCAAAAAATGGGTCGAAGCCGCTTCTTATAAAGTAGTAACTAAGAAGGTCGTTGCAAATTTCATTTGAGATTGCTTGTATGTTGATTTGGAATACCTTAGTGAATCATTACCGACAACGCCGCCAATCTCAACATTGATCTGATGAAAACCATGTGTAAAACATTCAATATCAACCATCGAAATTCTACAGCATACAAGCTGCAGATAAATGGAGCAGTGGAAGCCGCCAACAAGAACATCAAGAAGATATTAAGGAAGATGGTGGAAAACTACAAGCAATGGCATGAGAAGTTACCATTTGCTTTTCTTGGGTACCGCACCATGGTTCGTACATCAACTAGGGAAACCCCCTATTTACTGGTCTATGGTACTGAAGTTGTTATACTTGCCGAGGTGGAGATTTCTTCCCCAATAATCATACAGGAGGCCGAGATCAGTGATGCGGAATCGACACGGAGCCGGTATGAGCAACTGGCTCTCATTGGCGGTAAGAGGATGAAAGCAGTGTGCCACGGTCAACTCTACCAAAATAGAATGGTAAGGGCTATTAATAAAAAGGTTAGATTGAGGTAATTCACACTGTGGCAATTGGTCTTGAAATGGATCTTCCCACATCACGGCAAAGCAAAAGGGAAATTCTTACCTAACTAGTAAGGCCCTTACATCGTTCACCGAGTACTGACAGGAGGAGCGCTTATACTTGCAAAGATGGATGGAGAAATATAGCAAAAACCTATCAATCCGGACGCAGTCAAGAGATATTATGTTTGAGATTATGTTTGCACTTTCTTTCGATGTAACCTGAACTACGCTTGACCTGATTCCCGTTTGAGAGGGGATATGTAGGCAGCCCTGTGGGTTCGGTCACATAATAATAAAATCTTCATTCCCCTCTACGGTCAGGAACCAGGGCAAGATTCTGAGTTTTTTCATTCTCATTACGTCAAGGATCGCCAAGAGGTTCATTGCCGGAAGTATGTATTTAAACTGGGGCAGAATTTTGAGGAGGGTCCTCAAAATTCCAAGTTGAGAAGGTTGCAATGTCTCGAAATGTGTCACAGTTTCCGATTTGACAAAAATATTTGTTTTATGCCTCATTACATATTTTGAACAACTGCATTTTTTACAAATGATTTATCACAAATGCATATTTTCAAAAATTTCAATTTATGTAGTAGCCAGATGTTACATAAGGTGACTAGAACAAGGCATCAGACAAGGAGCAAAGGCGAAATGAGGAATCAAAGGCACGAACCAACTTTTCCCCCAAAAAAACTCATGATTTTTCTTTGGATGTAGGCATAACGGACATGACAAGCGTGTCCACAAATTCATAACTAGAATGCTACCTTCACTGACAGAAGTCACCAAGCACAAATGCGTCAAGCTAAGGATCACTTTCCCTCTCACATTTAATTGTTGCTCTCTGCATAGGGCTAAACATTGCCTCAATTATTGCACAGGGCTAAGCACTGCCCTCATCATTGTATAAGCCTAAGCACTGCCTTTCTTTGCATAGGGCTAAGCACTGCCCTCATTCATTGCATGAGGCTAAGCATTGCCTCCATGATTGCACATGGCTAAACACTGCCTTTCTTTGCATGAGACTAAGCACTATCTCTGTTACATCTGCATGAGGCTAAGCATTGTCTCCACTATTGCATAAGGCTAAATACTGTCTTTCTTTGCATGAGACTAAGCACTGCCTCCATTACATTACATGAGGCTAAGCTTTGCCTCCACTATTGCATAAGGCTAAACACCGCCTTTATTTGCATGAGACTAAGCACTGTCTCCATCACATTGCATGAGGCTAGCATTGGCTCTACTATTGTATAAGGCTAAACATTGCCTTTCTTTGCATGAGACTAAACATTGTCTCCGTTACATTGCATGAGGCTAAGCATTGCCTCCATTGCTGTATAAGGCTAAACGTTGTCTTTACTAAGCAATGTCTCCATGAGGATAAACACTGCCTCCATTATCGCATAAGGCTAAACGCTACCTTCCTCTACATAGGGCTAAGCACTGCCCTCATCACATACAAGGCTAAGCGTTGCCTTGACTCACTCTCGCATAAGACTAAGCATCACATGTTCCCTCTATCAAACGATCGGTATCGCCGCATCTTTGCATTTCATGGACTGAACATCGCCCCATTGTCCGAAGGTGTCATAGTTTGAAAGCGTCATCCTTATAGCCTGATCCGCTCAAATTACACCTTAAGAATAGTGTAAGCGATCGATGTCAAATATAGTAACCCAACTAGGTTGGGGTCGAATCCCACAGGGAATAGGCGTGAAACGAATATCTGATTAACGTAGTATTTCGCTTACTCTTAATTCGATCAAGTAACAGAATAAAATATATTGATGTTGAATACGTAACTATGATTAAACTACTAAGTGCAGATTGAAAAGATTAATTGAATAAATTTATGAAGTCGAGATACTAAGGTTGTGCTCCCCCTAATGTAGTAGAATGTATTGGTATTTATATTAATTCCCGCTCTTGATATGCAATTGGGTCTTAATAGTGTGCTATCCAATATTTTCCAATATCTAGACAACGTATCCTTTCATGATTCTCCCGAATACATTAAAGTCGAAATTACAAGTACCCAATTATTTGCCAACTTAAAATCTTCTTATTCCTAAGTGATTTTATTAGACAAGGGTTAAAATCTTGAATCATCGTTACTTATTTCTACCAAACCCTATCTCCCTTTTCCAAGGTTCAATAGTGTAAATTGGCACCCGTTAATGTTTGCAACCACTAACGGTTCAATTAAGAACGAGAAATACATAAACATCAAGCTTCTTATGAAATTGGAATCAAAATCAATTGTTCAATAACATTCTACCAATCTAGGGTTCACAACCTTAGTATTGAAATTTAGCTACACATATTTAGAACTAAAGAACAAATAACAGAAATTGAATTCATCTTACAAAAATAAGGATTTCCAAGTTTTGATCACCCAAATATCTCTCCCAAGTTGAAATTAACCAAAAGCACTATGTTTGTACTCTAGAATCTGACAAGTCCCTACACATAACCCTAGAAAGGCTATTTATAGCGGCCCAAAAACCAAGGCGAACTGGAATAGCTGTTGGGCCGACTTAGTCTTCTGCGATCGCATAAAGGGAATGCGGTCCGCAG